>JAOTQH010142709.1:0-15380 GCA_025631255.1 Cornus kousa
AGAAAACAACAGCAAACAAAACACTCCAATATCTTTAATTGATGATCCTTTTACGTTTCGCTCAATTCACATCTTCTTCCATCAATTGCCTTCATATCAAACCTTAAATTTTTTTATTTTTTATTGTTGTTTCTTTAGGCTCTGTTAAATTTCATGAATTGAAACTCGAATAACAAAAGACTCCGATAGGTTCGTTTGATGATGCTTGTACATATCAGTCAATTCACATCTTCTTCCATCAATTCCCTTAATTTCAAACCCTAATTATTTGATTTTCTGTTGCCTTTGGCTCTGCTCTCATCTTGCAATTTCAAGAATCGAAATCCCAATCATCAAGATTTATGATCTTTGAGTTATAATTGGGTATAGGTTGTGATAATCTGGAATTGAGAGGATGAGTAATCAGAAGAAGAGGAATTTTCAGATTGAAGCGTTTAGACATCGGGTGGTGGTGGACCCGAAATACGCAGAGAAGAGTTGGAAAGTTTTGGAGCATGCGATTCGCGAAATTTACAATCGTAATGCAAGTGGGCTTAGTTTCGAAGAGCTTTACAGGTTTGGGTTTTTTTTTTTTTTTTTACTCTTGTTATTGTTTTCATTTTTGTCCAGAATTTTACAGTTTGATTGTTAGTTTGTTTTTTTTAATGTTTAATTTTATTGCTTTTACATTTTATTGTCGTAACAATGCTTGAGGCTGTCTCTGGGATTATTAGCAAATCAATTTTATACTATTGAAACCAAAATCTATTACTAAATGCTGATTGTTATAATGAAAATAGAGTATTGAGTAATTTTAGTGTCGAAGACTTTAAGTGACTGAATCTTTAGAATTTAAGGATATTTTTTTTAGTTCATATTCAGATACCCAGTTCATTGAGTAACTTGAGTTCTTTCTAAAACTGAACATTTTAGTATGAGTCTGGTTTCATCTGTCAGGAGTGAGAATTTGATCAATTATCAATTAGATGTCAGTGGTGTTCCCAAAGATCATAATGGTATTGCAATGTTATCTTAGTTTTCTCCAAATTATGGTGGTTGTTTTTGCTGTAAAATGGATGGATTGGGTGGAATTCCTGATTGCTTGTCAGATGACACTATTCTTCTCCCCCCCTAGAAAGGAGAATTGTTGGGTATCGAATTCGGCTAATGAAGAGGCAATTTGATGAAGCAAACGTCATATTTGTTATCATTTTTCAGAGCCCATTTCTATCTTCCTCGAGGAGGTGTGGGGGTCTTTTAGTTTGGATATGTGTCTTGTTGGATTCTGTGCATTATTATGCCTATTTTGTCTAAGACTGAATCATACTCATTTCTTGATGGATTGTGCCTCTTCTCTTAATTGTGCGATTCTCCGTTTCATTTATATTAATTTTCTTTCCTGCAAGATAAAGTAATGCAGTATGGTGCAGTTTTTTTAATTATACAATTGAAACCTCTAAACATTTGTGGTATACACATTAGTACGCCCTCCCAACAAAAAGTAAAAAATAAAATAAGAAGATGATCTTATTTAAACTTATGTTTGGGGTGGGTTCTGGTATTTTGTTGGGGGATCAGTTCATGGTTACTATCCCTTGAGTTTGGTTATCACTGGATATTTTATTGGATCAGTGGTCTAATTTTTATTTTTATTCTTTTTTTTCCTGTTTGCATTTGGTATTTGTGACCGGTTCTTCTTTTCTTCCTCTATGTTTACAGTAGCAGTAATAGTGGCTTCTTTCTTTATTGCTCTCTTACCTCTGCTCTTGTTGGTTGGTCCAATAGCTCATAACTTAAGTTGATACATTTTTCTGTGCGTATCTATTTCCATATTGTCTTGTGAGCACATATTTATTTTAGTAATATTGCCATATGCACTAGTTATGTATTATACACATTAGGGAATGTTTATGAGTTTGCATGTATTTGAGCAAAATTTGTTCTATATTTTATCTAAAAAGACCAAGCTTTGTTTCCAGCCCAATAGTTACACATGCCATTTAAAGTGCTTTCTCCTCCATCGAATGACTCAGAGTATTATACTTGAGCAAAAAAACTGATCTTTTATTATTGTTATTTATTTATTTTTCTTTGGGTCGGAGAAAGAGGGAGAGGAAGGGTTGATTCAGGAAATGGACTGTTAGGTTCCAATATAGGTTGATGTTAATATTGTGATCTGATGGTGGAACTGGCTGAAATAGAGGTTCAAAGATTTTACCTTTTGAGAAAGCTTCTGTGTACTTGTCCAGATATTGAATATGTCTGAAGCCATCTTAATATATAAGGATGTGAATAAGAGAACAACAGAAAAGAAAAGCAAACTATATTATTCAAAATTTCTCTACTTAACAGATACAGAAATTCTCTCACATCTTTGGTCCTTTTGGGCTGTTAGTGACAGTTTTGAAATTCATATTTGTAAATATGTTCCAAGGATAGAGAATACCACATCTAACCAATCTAAAATAACCTGTTGGTGTTTAGTGCACGCCTGGAGTTTTTGAGACATGTCATATTATGTCAGAGAGTAGAATTGTTATGTGGATGGTTCCTTGTTTTCTCCAAATTAATGAAGAGTCCTTGAACATTATTTTTTTCCAAAAACTCTTTCTTTGTTGATGAAGTGCAAGGAGAGTACTCAAATTTTCATTTATTGTTATATATGGCGCATCAACTCTACCAAAACTTATATCCTAGTTACTTGCCATTCACCTCTAATATATAGTCATATCTTCTCTTAAATCATAGGTCTTATTTTTTTGCCTTCTTTACATCCTTTTGGCAGACTATATTGATTTTCACATGTAAGATGTTTCAAACTGGGAAATTATATTAACCAATCTAAAATGACCTGGAATATTTCCGATGTTCAAAATCTGATAAGTAGATGACTTGAATTTGGACCCATCCTATTCCCTTAGAGATGTAACGTTGGCCACAGGGATGAACCTATTAAGGGACCAGGGGGGGCAGCCGCCCACTGAATTTTTTTTTATTTACAAAATTACCTATACTTTTTGTTAAAATCTAAAAAATGCCACCACTCAATTTTTGATAATATCCCACTATATATTCTTCTTGTTCAAGGCCACCCCCTCTCATACAATTTGCTGGGTCTGTCACTAGTTGGCCACAAGTTGTTATGGTGATGCTCGTTTTTTTTTTTTTTTTTTAATATTACATATAAAGAGTTTGCTCGAAGGCATTTTGATTTGATTTGTATGTAAATGAATTGAACCAGTGTAGAGCAGATTGCACATGCTTCCCTTGGTATGATCCCCAATTGTAATCTTTCTTTTCCATTTATTATGGATGCTGGAAAGCTTATACTCTAGTTTAGTTTCCTTTGTGAAGCCTGTCCAAGATGTCTCATCTTTGAATGCATAGGTTTCAACTTAAGTGGGATCAAATTAGAATAAATGAGATACAATTTTAATAATACCAGGACTTAGAATGGGATCATTTTTATAATTTGTGTTGATCAGAGAGAGCTTGAGTTGGATATTACTTGGAGAATTAGGGTTGGGCAGCTGAAGTAAAGACGTGCATAGAGTGTTTGTGTTAGTCATAAATGAACAGTGAGATCAGCCTTGCTTTATGAAGTGGTGTTGGGCAACCAAGAAACATCACTTTTGTTGGTCTAGTTGGGATGACAAAGGATTTTCGTTTATTTTTCTAAATTCTTGATACAATCATATTCTGCTGGCTCAAGAACTGCAAGTCTGATGGATTTTTAACTCACCAACTCAACATTTCCTCCAAGCATTAGTGCATTCCAGGAATTGAAGCCCACCTAATAAAGTTGGAGGCCTGGTCATCTCTTTGTCCCAATTGAAAAGTGCTACATGTTGAAATTCTTGAGCTCCTTGAAATAAGTGTTTTTGTTCTTAAGAGTTACTGATAGTTATACATAATGGAAGAAGCTTGTCATTATATATTTGTTCATTTGGTAGATCATTATGGAAGGACCGAGTAAAGGATATTGTCCTTTTGTTATCCAGTCTAGTTTTTCTCCTGTAACAATTTCACATAAGATGCGAGGCCTGTATTTATTACTCAGTTCAGTTTCTTGTCTATATGGTGATTTGCCTGGAATCCCATTTTAAGTATTTCATCATATAGTATAATATGAAATGTTGCAATTGTAAAGGCCTGTCAGACCCTTCTAGCTTACTGCCAATTTCTTTTGCATCTTTAATCTCCCTTCTGATTTTTTAGTATCTGGTGTACATTCAGGAATGCATACAATATGGTCTTGTACAAATTTGGAGACAAACTCTACTCTGGACTTGTGTCAACTATGACATCACATCTTAAAGAAATAGCAAAATCAATTGAGGCTGCTCAGGGAGGCTTGTTTTTGGAAGAACTGAACAGGAAATGGGCAGATCACAACAAGGCACTGCAAATGATCAGGGACATATTGATGTACATGGACAGGACTTTCATCCCATGTAATCACAAAACCCCGGTTCATGAGCTTGGCTTGAACTTGTGGAGGGACAACGTAATCCACTCTAGCAAAATCCAAACAAGGCTTCAGGATACACTCCTTGAAATTGTGCAGAGAGAAAGAACTGGTGAAGTTATAAACAGGGGTTTGATGAGGAATATAATAAAAATGCTAATGGATTTGGGTTTTTCTGTTTACGAAGAAGACTTTGAGAAACCTTTTCTTGAAGTTTCAGCCGACTTTTACTGTGGTGAATCTCAGCATTTCATTGAGTGCTGTGATTGTGGGGATTATTTAAAGAAAACTGAGAGGCGTCTGAATGAAGAGATTGAGAGAGTTTCGCAATATTTGGATGCAAAAAGTGAAGCTAAGATCACTAATGTGGTGGAGAATAAGATGATTGAGAGTCATATGCATCAATTAGTGCATATGGAGAACTCTGGCTTAGTTCATATGCTTGTGGATGACAAGTATGAGGACTTAGGAAGGATGTACAACTTGTTTCGCAGGGTGAGTAATGGACTCTCAATAATTAGAGATGTCATGACTTCTCACACTAGGGATACAGGTAAGCAGTTAGTTACTGATCCAGAAAGGTTAAAGGATCCAGTAGACTTTGTGCAGCGGCTCTTGGATGAAAAGGATAAGTATGATAAGATTATCAGTTTGGCATTTAACTATGACAAGACATTCCAGAATGCTTTGAATTCCTCATTTGTATATTTTATAAATTTGAATCCTCGGTCACCAGAGTACATTTCCTTGTTTGTGGATGACAAGCTCAGGAAAGGACTGAAAGGTGTCAGTGAGGAGGATGTAGAGACTGTACTAGACAAGGTGATGATTCTTTTCCGTTACCTCCAAGAGAAAGATGTGTTTGAAAAGTATTACAAGCAACATCTGGCGAAGAGGCTTCTGTCAGGGAAAAGTGTCTCTGAAGATGCTGAGAGAAGTTTGATAGTTAAGCTCAAAACAGAATGTGGATATCAATTTACATCTAAATTAGAAGGCATGTTCACTGATATGAAGACGTCTCAGGACACAATGCAGGGATTCTATGCAAGCACGGGTTCTGAGATGGCAGAGAACCCCACACTTCATGTTCAGGTCCTTACTACAGGGTCTTGGCCGACTCAGTCAAGTGCCACTTGCAACCTTCCACCTGAAATCCTGGGGTTGTGTGAAAAATTCCGGATGTATTATCTTGGGGCTCATAGTGGGCGGAGACTGACATGGCAAATAAATATGGGCACTGCTGATCTGAAAGCAACCTTTGGAAAGGGCCAAAAGCATGAGCTGAATGTTTCCACATATCAGATGTGTATCCTTATGTTGTTCAACAGTGCTGATCGGCAGAGCTATAAAGAAATTGAGCAGGCAACAGAGATACCTGTGTCAGACTTAAAGAGGTGTCTGCAGAGTTTGGCCTGTGTTAAGGGGAAGAATGTTCTGCGAAAAGAACCCATGAGCAAGAACATTGCTGAGAATGATACATTTTTAGTAAATGAGCAGTTCACTAGCAAGTTCTACAAGGTAAAAATAGGCACTGTCGTTGCACAAAAGGAGTCAGAACCTGAGAAGCAGGAGACCCGGCAAAGAGTGGAAGAGGACAGGAAGCCCCAGATTGAAGCAGCCATTGTAAGGATCATGAAGTCACGGCGGGTGCTGGATCACAACAATATAGTTACTGAAGTGACAAAGCAGCTTCAGTCACGATTCCTGCCGAACCCTGTTTTAATAAAGAAACGAATTGAGTCCCTTATTGAGCGGGAGTTCTTAGAGAGGGACAATGTGGATAGGAAGTTATATCGATACCTTGCTTGAAGTTGTGTGATACACTCATTTTATTGGCGTTGGTTAATGGAATTGTAAGTTGGAATGTTGTTATTGAATTATTGCAGTCCAAGGTGGGTTTTACTGGAAACTTATTCGATGCATTTGGTGCCTGTGTGTTCAATACATTCTGGCTTCATTCCACCCCTGGTAGGTGAGATGCTGGAGGAAACTAAGCTTCAAATTGCGAAGGACAAACCCTCCTTCTTCCTTATTGATCATAATTCAAAAGTCGGAGGTGAGATATTGGAGGAAACCAAACAGAATACACTCGCACAATGCCAATCTGTTTGGTCTCGTCCAATTCTCATGTACGACTTGAACACATACATATTAAGCTATTATTTTCTAGGTACAAAGCGTAGTAGGTGATAGGTGAGAAGTTGGAGGAAACCGAACCTCAAATTGGGAAGGACAAAACCCTCTATTTTTTGAGGTTCAGTTCCCTGCAACTCTCACTTTAACTCCTCGCTTTACAGTCCTTTCATTCTTTAGCTCCAAGGAGGCTATTGAAGCCAAGTATTATTTGTAAAGTTCTCAATGCATATGAGAGAATTGCACACATTTCTTGTTGAACCGTGAATTGCATGCTAGTATTAGTATAGAGTACCAAAGTACCAACACACACAAACTCTCACCCTACTACACTTGTGTGGCCAACTGAAATCACAGCGGCCTAAAATTTGTGAATATTTTTATTTTTATCAATTTCTTTGTTTGGGTTTACATCTCTCTTCTTTTGGGGTTATATTTCTCTTTCAATTTTTGACTCTTTGAGGTTGTTATCTTCTATTCATAATTATTTTTCTTTCTGATTATATACATATATAGGGTGATCTTTTTACTCCCATTTTTTATTTTGTGGATTGCACTCTAACAGTAGGCTAGTTACTTGATTGATTAGCTGAATTAAATTTTAAGCTAGTAAACCCTAAATATAATGTTACAGAACCCATGACGTGTATATGTTCTAGTAGGGTACATCTCAGTGGATTAAAAAATTCTGAATCCATTATCAATTTGTGTGATAATGGATCGGATCGGATACGTGGAATAACGAATGAATTGGATCCACATATTAGGATTTTCCCAAATAGTCCAATATTATTATTTTTTAATCATGGTCCAATAAATAAAATTTCAAATTTTTAATATTAATTTATATATTTAAATAATTATTAACTAATGCATTTTTGGAGTCCATTAAATGATTATTAATTAATTTTAATTTAAAAGATCATTAATTAATATATACTTAGAATATATATATAAATTCCAAATATTGGATTACGGAGTGAATTTTTAACCACACAGTTCGTAATTCGATTTATGAAGTACATATTTCATAATATTGAATTCATCATTACTCACTCGTAAGTTTAACAATTCGATCTTATCAGAGAAAATTTAGTTTCAATCCTAAATCTAAAACACCAATTCCGTTTTCCAAAGGCCACATAAGTATATATTTCCAACAGATTAAACAACAATAGTATTATTGATGCTTGGTGCTAATAATCACTGTTTAAACAAACACGGTTTCGGTAATTGAACAGAAAATAATCTGAAAAATCGAAAGTGAAAAAAAAAAAAAAATTTGAATTATTCTGTACCTTTAATTTCTAGACTAGATGGAGAAGAAGCTCGGACTCACATATTGACGGATTAAATGTTCACCCTTATATTCTGGAGTCTGAAACTCAAAGTTTAAATTTATAGCCTCATTCTTTTAGAAATAAATATAAAATGTATTTTTCCTGCAATTTTATTGTAATGCTTGACCGGAGATGAACATTATAACCATTCAATATAGTTTGATTGAGGTGCATGGTGATGAAACTAGGGTATTGAGTGAGAGCATACCATGATTTACAAACACCACTCAATCGCATTAGTGATTTTAGAGCAGGTCCAATGGACACAAATCTGGCGATTTTGGGCTAGATTTGAAGATTAGCTTGCTCTAATGACATATGGGAAAAGTGGGTCTCATAAAGAGGCTCTTGATCTAAGTTGCCAAAAATCAAGATTGGGTTTGCTAATTTGCGGGCCTGCATCAATTTCTTTTTCTTTTTTAATTCTTGCCCAAATAGTGTTTTAGCCCAGAGCACTGTTTGGTAAGCATGTTTAGCTGAAAGAGAAAGGAAAAAATCAGTTTTTTTTGCTGATTTTGGTTTGTTTTTTTTTCTTTTTTTTTTTTTTTTCGTTTTTTTATTCCACAAAATAATTGAACCAAATAGCCGTTAAGACATTGTTTGGCTGACATAAACAGTGCCTTAAAAGCTTTTTTGGGCAAAAAAAAGTAAAAAAAAAAAAAAAAAGAAGATAAAAGTGCTTTTCTTTAAAAAAAAAAATTGCTTTTTAAAATATTCCTATTGAAATATAGCAGTTTTAGGCACTGTTTGGCTGACCCAAACAGTGCCTTAATGGCTATATTGGCACAAAAATCTATTTTTTGAATTTTTTTTAAATAATTATATACATATTTATTTTATTTTATTTTTTTAAAAAAACTTTTCATTGTAAGATTGAAAGAGATGTGAATTGATATTTTGCTAGAATAAGTTGAGATGAATGTAATAATGATGGAATGAACAAATGGTTGTTTATATAACATGAAAAATATAGCCGTTAAGAAACAGTAAAAAAATAAATTTTATTTTAAATTTTAAAAATATTAATATTTTTGGAGAGCGAAAATGCACCATTGGAAAACATCCGATAGTTAAAATTTGGAAATTCTAAAACGTTGACATGACTATAAGAAATGCTAACGTGACTATGGGAAAATGTTGATGTGGCAAATTCAAAGAGCCTGAATTCGGAGAGTCCATTAGAGGTGCCCTTAGTGCTCCATATGCCAAAGAAGGTACCAAATTCCCATTGCTTGAAGGAATAAGAAAGATGCTCAGAGAATGAACTAAAACCAGAAAATGTTATGCCCCAATCGAATTAGAGATTTCACCGCAGACAGATACCTGCAAAATTAAAAATTAAAAATTGCAAGATGCTTAATGAATAAATTGAAGCCACAAATGCTTGTATACATATATTAGGAGTGGCAAAATGGGTCACAATTCATCAACCCATCCATATCCGCTTGCTTTAATGTTTTTGGGCGAATCATATTAAAAATAGGTCAAAAATGGGTTGGGTAATTTTTAACCACTCAATTTGAGTGTCAACTCATATTTCATCCATTATATAATAAACACACAACTATTCTATATTGCACTCAACTTATTTCTCTCTCTCTCAAATTCTCTCACTCACGATCCTCCTCTCTAAATTTGTCTCTCATCAATCCCCACGAGTCGACAAATATTGCTGAGTTTAAAATTGTTTTTTTTTTTTTTTTCCTTTTTTGTTGTTAAATAAAATTTTAAAACTTTTCAAAAAATAAAAATAATTAAATATTAAAAAATTAAAAAAATTAAAAATTAAACAATAACAATAATTAATGAGTTCACATGTCAAAACGGGTTGACCCTATACATTTTTGACCCGCCCATTTCAATCCGTTTTGAATGGGTTGAATATGAGTTTTGACACATATTTGACCCCCCTATTTTCAACCCAGCCCAAACTCGACCCAACCTGCCCATTTGCCGAACGAGTTGAAAATGAGTGTTGACCCATATTTAACGTGCCTATTTTTAACCCAATCCAAACCCAGCCCAACCTGCCCATTTGCCACCCCCAATGTATATATATCTATATATATTGTCAGTGTGTGATATGAAATAATGGTAACAATCCCCGTCAAATAAACAATAATGAAATTTACATTCTAAGTGTAGATTAGCGACCCACAAGACCAAGTACCATACGACTCATTAACAATGGTGGCATTGTTTTTACATCAGAGTTAGCAAATTACCCAGGCTGCCTTCGCAAGGACAAATTTTAAGTGGTATAATCCGAAGGGTGTGGGTTAAAAACATACCCTCTCCTACATCTAGATATTGGGTAAGCGGTGCACTGACTCATCTAATCCGTACGTACATAATACGAGTATGTATGTATACATACACAACACCTAAGACTTATCAGCCAAATGCAACCAACACTTTCTCCGCAACGTTCATATGATAAAATTACTAAAATATTCCTGATTAAATTTAGCATTTCATTAAAGCTTGTAACACGAGAGAAAGTAGCTCAAGTACTCCTTTAAATTGGATCAAGTCCTTTGTAATTAAAATGTTAATGATTACTACAAATGCTAAACCATTGGAGCATTAAATACCAAACAAACTATAAATAAAAGGAAACTAAGCAATCTCTGTACTAGGTGTGTAAAAAACCTACAAATTACTTGAAAAGGTATTTAAGAAAGTTACCTGAAACACTGAGGACAAAATTGTGGTTTCATTTTATTTTTTAGTAAAATTTATATGTTTTCAGAATTAGATTTTATGAATAAACTAAGATGTCCTAGTTAATAAAGAGACAAAACTTTAAAAACAAGATCAGAAAGTTCCACAAACTCAACAGAGAATTGATTATTCCATGGAAAAGAAAATTTGAGACTTTAGGGTTCTAATTTATTTTTTCGTTCAGCATTGGGTCCTAACTCCAATTCTCTCCCCCTTTCAGATATTATTTCAGAATTTTATTAATTATACAATTAGGTGCAAGAAAACATATATTTGTAGGATAGTACTTCACGTACCCAAATCATAACCTTTCATTTGTCGTTTTTAATTAGTATTATTATTAGGGTAAACTATCCCTTTTTTCTATCTGTATTTTTCACTAAACTCCTGTTTTTATTTTTTTATTTGTCAAAAAAACCCCCTCAACTATTAGAGGGAATGATTTAACTAACTTCCATTAACTAACTATTAGAGGGAATGATTTAATTCTCAAATATATATATATATAAATATAGCAAATAAATTTCAAGAAAAAAAAACCTATGCATTATTTCTAGTAGTGTCCCTTTAATAAATCTATATAAAATGAAAATCAATAAAAACTAAATAAATGAATGCAAAACATAATTCTAAAATATATATATATATATATATAACAAATAAATTTCAAGAAAAAAACCTAAATTTGTATTTGAAAAAAAACTATTGTAACATGTACTATTCTTCTTGTTCAACTTCTTTTATTTTCCCATCATTATAATATTATATATAATTTATCTCATAATATAATGGAATATATAATATGTATTATTAAATATTATTTAAATATATTTTGATTTCCATCTAGTCTTCAAACCAATATAAATCTATTTTGTTTTTTTTTCTTTTTCTTGAAATTTATTTGCTATATATATTTATATATATATTTGAGAATTATATTGTGCATTCATTTATTTGGTTTTTATGGATTTTCATTTTATATAGATTTATTAAAGGGACACTAGCAAAAATAATGCCTAATTTTTTTTTTCCCCAATATAAATCTGAGGACTCCGGAAACAGTATGGGCTGAATACGACCCGTGGACATGGCATCGGATCAACTAGCTGGACTCAACCCACACAATGGTATTACAAACTGGGCCGAGCTCAGTATATTCAACAAGAGAAGCCCAACCCATTGAAGAGAAAGCCTACAGCCGAAGGCCCAAAGAGCATTTGTAATTGCCTATAAATAGGCACAGAGTAAGGAGTGAAGAGGGAGAAATCATGGTAATTGTGAGAGAATACTGTTAGAATTAATACAGAAAATACCTTGCGTTTGCAATTGGCGCCGTCTGTGGGAACGACGAAGAACATTCATTCATGCTTGATCAATGTTATGATTGATTTGAGCACAGTTTGCGAAAATGAAGCTTGATTTCTGGTAATCGAATCTAGATCTGAAGGATCGTAGTTCGTTCTGAGGAAGTCCTTGATTTCTGTTGATTGTGAGGACTTCGCGTCGGAGTGACGCAGCTGCGAATTGTTTGATCGCAACTAGATCCAGTGAGTTTGAAGCTAGAATAGCTCAGATCTAGCGAACGGTGGTCAGAATTCAATGAATTCGAGTCCAGATTTGACAAGATGTGATTGAAAATCTGTAATTCATGCCTCTGTTTCACTCCGGAATCATGATAGGCGGTGAAAACTCCAATCCAGTGGTAAATGATCAGCAAATGAACCTTGAGGAGTTGATGACCATGATCGAGGCTCTTCGGAAAGAGAATGCAGAGTTGAGAGCTGGAATGTAGCGTCAGGAAGTTCCGATGATGACTCGCACACTTCCGCCAACTGAAGCAGTTATGCAATCTGGCGTAGCACGCCACGGTGAGCAGGAGGACAATAATCTGACAGATCTCCACCGTGAAGAGGTTAGGGCAGATGACCTGCCACCATTGGCTAGTCGTGTGGATGATCGTGAAGGATCAATTCACATGGATCCGCAACGTGAGCAGATCAAACGAAATGAGGATGTGACTTTTGATCCACGTGATGAGAGGTTCAATCGCGATGGAGCAATGGAGTTTGGAGGCCACAAGGTAACACCAGTTTGGATGAGGGAGTCCGGAGAGGAAAGATCATTCGATCCATCCTATTGGCCTTCCATGACTACGTTCGACTACCGAAACTCAAAAAGGAGATCTGCAGAGCATTGAGCCACTGCGGGATTCCAAAGGGAGAATGAGGCCCTCAGGTCAGCAGCTCAGACGGTTGACTCACTGTTTATTGATGAAATCCTAAATGCTCCGAATCCGAAGAAGTTTGCCATGCCAGTTTTCATCTTGTTTAACGGAACAACTGATCCGGTGGATCATGTGTATCATATTCAATTGAAAATGGCCCTGAATACAGAGAATAATGCATTAATATGCAAGTGTTTTCTAACGAGCCTATCTGGACCAGAACTCAACTGGTTCAAAAACTTGCCAAGGGGATCGATTGATAGTTTTAAAAGCCTCTGTGATCGATTTATAAGCCAATAATATGGGAATAAATGCCCGGCAAAAGATGTTTCTAGTTAAATCACCATGAGGCAACATGAGAACGAGCGCCTCCAAGCCTTTCTTACCAGATTCAATTTAACCAAGAGCATGGTGATCGAGTGCCATCCATCCACCGCGGTTCAGGCGTTCAAACTGGCTATGATTCGTGGGACTTTGTTGCACACTAGTCTGGTGGTAAACACACCGCAGACCATGGATGAGCTGAACGAGAGAGCTGACGGATTTGTCCGTTTAGAAAAGGAGGGGCAGCAAATGCAAGAAAGACTTCAATTATCTCAACAGAGGAAAAATGCAAGGCTAATATTCGGCAAAAGCCAGCTCCATCGTAGCGGCAGACCTCTTGGAAAGCAGAGAAGAGGCTTAGAGAAGAAGAGCTGGTCACTCTTCTGAAAGTCACTTTAGCAAGGCTATAACAGGAAAATAAAGACAAGTTCTGACCTCCTTTGCCAATCAGACAGCCTCTTGAGTAGAGAGACCAATCTAAACATTGTGTTTTTCATTCTGACTTTGGGCATCAGACAAATGAATGCAGAAATTTGAGGAGGCAGGTGGAAATGTTGATAGCCAAAGGAGAATTTGTAAATTACGTTCAAAGCTCGGCAGTAGAGCAGAACCGGCTAATGGAACAAGTGAAGAGGAATCAGAAGCCGAGCTCTAATAACTCGCAACCAGTTCGAATAATCAATGCTATTCATGGTAGGCCCGGATCCACTGAAGAGTCAGAAGAACTGCTCTGAACGCACCTTCGCCAGGCACAGATGAAGAGAAGGATAGGCAGCGTGAATACTATCCACCAGCAGAACACATCAATGCAAATAAAGTTTGATAGAACTGACCTGCGTGTTTAGATTCCCCATGAAGATCCGTTAGTTGTCAGCTTGACAGTGGCTGGATGCTTAGTACGAAGAGTTCTGATTGACCTTGGGAGTAGTGAGAACATTATGCCGAGGGATACATTCGATCGGCTCGAGCTAGAGCCTAAGAAGCTCAAGCTTACTGAAAATCCATTGCTCGGGTTTGATGGAAAACGAGTGGAGCCCATCGGTACGGTGGAAGTAGCAGTGCAGGCTGCAGAAAGGGTGTTGATGGAGAGCTTTGTGGTTGTTGAGATCCATCCATCTTACAACTTTCTGATGGACAGGGGGTGGATCCACAGAGTTTAAGGTGTTCCCTCCACTCTACATCAAGTGATGAGATGCTTGGGTTCGGACGGAAGTAAGGTAATTGATATTCATGGGGATCAAGTTGCAGCTAAAGAATGTTACTCCGTGACATTAAAGTATGCTGAAAGAGGGAAAGCACCTATCCATTCGCCGAGCCCAAGATAGCAATTATAGGAACCTCCACCCAAGCAAGATAGGGAGGAGGAGCCTGTAGACTTGACTGAAGAACCCCTCATTGAAGTGCAGATCGATCAGTCAAGGCCAGAGTGAACTACCAGAGTGGGAATAAGACTCATTGAGGAAGAGAAGCGAGAATTAGTTGATTTCTTATCTCACAATTCCGATGTATTTGCTTGGAGTCACTTAAACATGCCGGGAATAAGCTCTTCAGTATCTTGTCATTCCCCTAACGTTAATCCCAATGCCAAACCTATAAAGCAGAAGAATTGAAGGTTTGTTCCAGAACGAAATCAGATTATAGCAGAAGAAGTTGATAGGTTGCTCGGTGCGGGATTTATAAGAGAAGTACACTACCCCGATTGGTTGTCAAATATTGTTGTTGTGCAAAAAAAGAATGGGAAATGGCGAGTGTGCATTGACTTCACCAACTTAAATAAAGCATGTCCGAAGGATAGCTTCCCGTTGCCTAAGATTGATCAAATGGTAGATGCTACTACTGGGTATGAGCGCTTGACTTTCTTAGATGCTTACTTAGGCTATAATCAGATCCCCATGGACCCCGCTGATGAGAAAACTTCTTTCGTTACCGAACGAGGGACCTATTGCTACAAGGTCATGCCGTTCGGGCTGAAGAACGCTGGAGCAACTTATCAAGGCTTATTAGTAAAATCTTCAAGGAACAAATAGGGAAGACAGTGGAGGCTTACATCGATGATATGGTTGTAAAAAATAGAAGGAAGGGCAATCATCTGAAACACCTTCAAGAGGTACTTGGCGTGTTGAGAAGATATGAAATGAAGCTTAATCCAGCCAAATGTTCATTCGGCGTGAGTTCTGGTCAATTCCTG
>JAOTQH010142816.1:0-15380 GCA_025631255.1 Cornus kousa
TTTTTTTTTTTTTTTTTTTTTTTTTTTTTTTTAAAACGATTTTAGAGGGGATTCTATTGTCTCCCCTGCATCCTACAATTGTTCCAAGTGACACCCCCAAAGGGATTTTGACTCTCATCCTCCACTAAATTAAAGTTAGACAAATATTTTTTTTTTTTTTTGGATAATAAGAACATGTACCCAACATAACCCACTCTGTAACACATACACCCACTGTTTTCGAATTGTTAGATAATAAGATTAGTAAGATTGAATTTATTCTCTAAATTATTCACTAATAATAGTATTAGGAAGTATTAATTTTCTTTAAGTAAGATCATCCCGAATTAATTTAAGACCCTGATGCCCCGTTACACCCTTTTTAAGTGTCTAGATAGAAAAAGTTCTTCATGTGACCCTGATGCGTGTTTTATTTTCTTCTGCACAGTTCTTCGATTTTTATATAATATTCCATATATTCTATAAGGCGAAGCCACACTAAGAACATGTCATGTTTTTCCAAAAGATTATAAATCATCAAGTAACAAACTAATTCTCCGCAATTGTGCCGGTTCCTTAAGAAAATACTAAGTATTCAAAATATTTAATTATTAAGGCTCTGTTCTTTTATATGTAAAATATTTCTCACAAAATATATTTTCAATTTTTTTGGTATTTGGTTTAGGGTGCACAGTTGAACCGATTTGAGAGTTTTTTTGGAGTCAAACTAATCCTGACGATGTATACATTAAAATTTCATATAATTTTGTTTTGATAAATTGACCCATCAAATATGGGTCACATGTTTAATTAAATTATTTAATTGGCCCAAACTTTGTCTACTTAGATTATTTAATTAACTTAGCCTAGATGATTAAACAAAAAGACAATTATTCCTAATAAAATATATTTGAAATAATAACTTTATAGATAATTATCACAATATAACCGGCTCCGTCCAGTTATAATTATGTCCTTATCAGACAAGAACACATGTCATCATCCTATTAATCCAAGAAGCCTATAAATAGAGCTATGGAGGAATGAGGAAATGGTACACAAATTGAGAATTCTAAAAATCCAGAATTCTAAAGAGAAATACAGAAACTCTTGCCCACATTCATCCCCAACACACAAACCTGAAGGTGAATAGCAACAAACACATAAAATTGTGCTGTTCTTCATCAAAATTCCATGGTAATCAACAATAAGCACATCAAATCGTGTCGTTCTTCATCAAAATTCTATGGTGATTCAAGATCAAGCTCGTATAACCCTTAAAAACCAACAAAGGAGATCGAATCAGAGAACTTTATTCTTTGTAAAGAATATAATTGTATTTCTTTTATTTATCATAAATTAATAAAATTCTATTTTGCTCCCCTATTTTGTTCTTTATTTGCAGACTACGAAATTTGTGTGTATAAATTTCTGGCACAGATTAATTTCTGGTTCAAAGATGTATCAAGACAGAAATTTGTACACACAAATTTTGTAATCTGCAAATAAAGAACAAAATAGGGAGCAAAATATAATTTTATTGATTTATGATAAATAAAAGGAATACAATTCTCTGTAATATTTTTTACAAAGAATAAACTCCTCTGATTAGATCTCCTTTGTTGGTATTCAAAGGCTACACGAGCTTGATCTTGAATCACCGTTTAATTTTGATGAAGAACGACAAGATTTGATGTGCTTGTTGTTGATCAACGTGGAATTTTGATGATGAACAACACGATTTGATGTACTTGTTATGTATTTGAATTCTCAATTTGTGTACCCCTTCCTCCTTTCTCCATGCCTCTATTTATAACTTATTGGATTAATAGGATGATGACGTGTGTCCTCCCCTAATAATGACATAATTATAAGTGGATTGAGAGTTATATTGTGATAATTATCTATACAATAATTATTTCAAATATATTTTGTGGAGGGAAAAAACCCCACGAATCACAACACACCACGTGGCAGCAAAAGAGCAGCCCAACTAAAATAATCAGAAGCCCACAATCTGCTGGAAGCCCAACAACAGAAGCCATATGCACATACCAGTTCAGCCCAATTAAGCGAAGGAAGCTCCACTTAACATAAAAGCTGAATGGACCGACAGTTTCAACTAGCCTAAAAATCCATAACGTCTACCATAAAGATATACACACGATCAGCAGGTATAAATACCCTCCTTTAGGAATAAAAGCCAAGAAACCGCTCCATGTAAATCCCTGAGAAAGGCTTATAAATAGAGTCTGGACAAGAATAAAAAGGCATTGAATTCCACTTAAAATACTTCTCTCGCTGTCTAACTCGTTTACATTTATTCTAAGTATTTGATTTCTAGCTTATTATTCTCCTCAAGTGTTCAGATGTAGAAATTTGCACCTACACTTTGGCGCCGTCTGTGGAAAATCGATACAAAAATCCATTTTTTCTACTACCGACTCTAATTCAGAATGCCAACAGGATCAGACATCGTATAGTCACAGCAACTAGAGACCATGCAGAAAATACGTGAAGAAATACAAGTGCAACTTGACGTCTTTCGACAAGCCAACGAAGCTAGCACTGAATAGATCAACGCACTGAGACAAGCTCAGGAAGGCAACATGGTGCAAATCAATACCCTGTGCGAGGAAAATGAAAGACTTCGGGGAGACGCTTAACGGAATGATTGTCCGATCGACCTACCGCCCGAACGGCGCCCAATCGACCTACCGCCCGAACGACATCTGATAAACCTACCACCCAAACAGTGTCTGAACGACCTGTCGCCCAAACGACTGAAAGAAAATCCTCCATTGGAGCCAGGCCCCGTAACCCCCGATGACCCTCTTCTCCAGCAAAGGGTTCAACGGCAACAGCCCAACGAAGCGTTGGACGACTCCAATGATACAGTAAGCCAATCCCATATCATTGGAGACTCGAGCATGGGAAGACCACGAACTACTCGGGTATACCCATCAGACGATGTTGATTCAGGCAAGAAGGAGGTGCGAATCCCCACAGTTGATCAGCCCTCCTCAGGGAATGACTTTATTGCAAGGCTTCGAAAAGAAATGGACGAGCTAATCAAAGGGCTGAAGGCCCTAACACCCGAAGACATGGCAAGGGAATTCACTACATCAACAGTGAAGACTCTTTTTACCGATGAGATAGAGCGAGTTGTGAGACCCAGAAAATTCGTGATGCCAAAGTTCATCAAATTCAATGGAACTAGAGACCCACTCTAGGACCTAAACCATTACACTTATGAAATGACATTAGAGGCGCACAATGATCCGTTCATGTGCAAAATATTCCCATCCAGTCTAATGGGGGTGGCCCTGGAATGGTTCAAAAACCGCCCATGCAAGTCAATTCAAAACTTCGAATCATTATGCATAGCATTTCTAGCCCAGTACTGCAGAAATAAAAAATAGAAAATAAACCATTACCAGTCTCTTCACAATCCGACAGATGAAAGGAGAGAGTTTGCAAGCCTTCCTCACCCGATTCAATATGGAGTTCTCCGGTATTCCAGATTGCAACTAGGATACAGCCATAGAAGCATTCAAGATAACCATGGTACAAGTCTCACGTTTCCACTCTTATCTGGTAAAGAAAACTCCAACTAACATGTTAGAGCTGAACTTGCGAGCACAAAACTATATTAGACTCGAGGAAAATGAAGTAACTAGGCAGTAAAGGGCAACTCTGGTTACTGTGGAGAGCAGACCAAAAGAATGATCGAGCACATCAAGAGTCCATCGAGAACCTCCGAGCATTGAAGGAAGAGCCCCCGAGAAGAAATCTCGAATGGCCGAACGGGTCACACCACTCAAAGTAACGCTAGCCATACTGTACCAAGAGACTAAGGCAATAAACATCTCCCAAATCCCACTTCCAATCAGACAGCCAATGGAGCAGAGAGACCAAAGTAAACACTGTGCGTTTCATAGTGATTTCGATCATCTAACTAATGATTGCAGGAGCTTGGGAATGCAAGTCGAGGCACTAATAGCCAAGGGTAAATTGATAGACTATTTGATTAGCCCGGAACAGCACATGCAGCATGAGCGGACCAGAGCAACTCCAAAGGCTGCGACAGAAAATCATCCTGTCCGAGTAATCAATATGGACCCGAGCCATCACCCAGTGATATGCCGGGATATGCCGAGAATTGATCCACGGATAGCTTGCCATAGCCTAAATGTGGACCTGAGCCATCACCCAGTGAAGTAAAAGCAAAGAAGATTCTCCCCTTGAAAGAAATAAAATCATTGTTGAAGAGGTCAACCGGCTTTTAAAAGCGGGGTTCATCAGAGAAGTCTAGTATCTTCAATAGTTATCAAATGTAGTGGTCGTCCAAATTAAGAATGGCAAATGGAGGGTATGCATCGACTTCACTAACTTGAACAAAGCTTACCAGAAGGATAGCTTCCCGATTCCCAAAATTGATCAGATGGTAACCGGGTATGAAAAATTAACTTTCCTTTATGCTTATTCTGGTTACAACCAGATCCCGATGAATCCTTTGGATGAAGAGAAGACTTTTTTCATTACCGAACGAGGGACCTACTGATATAAGGTTATGCCCTTCGGTTTGAAAAACGCGGGGGCCACATATCAGCGGCTAATCAACAAAATGTTCGAGAAATAGATTGGCCGAACGGTCGAAGCTTACATAGATGATATAATTATCAAAAGCAAGAACAAGAGGGATCATTGGAAACACTTGCAAGAAGTGTTTGAAATCCTTATAAACAATAAAATGATGCTAAATCCAGCAAAATGCTCATTCGGAGTATCCTCGGGCCAGTTTCTTAGCCACTTAGTGAACAAGTGGGGTATAGAGGCAAGTCCTACCCAGCTGGCAAAGCTACTACAGAGCAAGGAGCCCCAAACCATGAAAGAAGTACAAATCCTCACTGGAAAAGTAGCAGCCCTCAGCCGTCTCATATTCAGATTGTTAGACAAATGCAAACCGTTCTTTGATGCAATTAAAGCAAGAAAAGGAAAAATTTGGGGGCCGGAGCAACGAAAAGCTCTCGCAAAACTTAAATAATACATGGCTACCCAATTTTATCTGCCCCAGATCCCGAAGAACCATTGTTCCTTTATCTAACAGTATCTTAGTCAGCGACCAGCTCAGCTCTAATAAAAAAAGTGGAAAAAAAATAACACTCGGTCTTCAACTCCAGCAAGGCCATGACCGAAGCAGAAAGAAGGTACTCGATGGCAGAAAAAATTATCCTTGCCCTAGTCCAGGCTAAAAGAAAGCTTCGGCATTACTTTGAGGCTCATCAGATAATAGTCCCCATTACGCATCCGATTAGAACAATTCTCGGTAAGCTACATTTGTCGGGTCGAATCACCAAATGGGCAATCAAGCTGAGCCCCTTCTACATTCGGTACGAACCACGCACCATGAAGAAGGGGAAAATGGTTACAGATTTTTTCTTGGATGTTAGTCTAGAAGAAGAGCAGCAAGCCGCATAAAACCTGTGCTGGGAATTATACGTCAATGGTTCCTCCAGCCAGAACGGAGCTGGGGCAAGTCTGAAGATAAAGACTCCTGAGGGTACCAAGCTCCAGCAGTCGATTTGGTTACAGTTTCCAGCAAAGAACAATGAAGCAGAATATGAAGCACTGCTGGCAGGACTGAGGTTTGCAAAGGAACTCCAAGTAGACACCTTAAGGTTTATAGTGATTCACAACTCATAATCAAATAGGTGACAGGAGAGTACGTCCCCAAATAAGGTAGAATGAGTGCCTATCAGCAAGAAGTTGAAAAGTTAGCAAAATACTTTGATTCAATCAAGTTTCAGCAAATCCCGAGGCAAGAGAACCAGGTAGCCGATCGCCTGGCCTGCGCAGCATCCATGGCGGACGAATCATGAACCCGAGTTATCCCCATCGATATCCTAGATACACCAAACATTTTAAGAGAAGAGCAGGTGTTCGTTATCCAATGGGAACCAAGTTGGATAGATCTCATACAGGCTTACCTTGCAAAAGGGGAACTTCCTGAGTTTAAGGAAGCAGCCCAACAGCTAAGACTAAAAGCTACCAAGTACTCATTAATAGGAGGACATCTCTTCAAAAAATTGCATTACGGACCTTACATCAAATGCCTAACCCCTACGGAATCTAGGGAAGTGTTAAGACAACTGCACAAAAGTAAATGTGGGAACCATTTTGGAGGAAGGTCGTTAGCTCATAAAGCCCTAACTTAAGGCTACTTCTGGCCCTACATGGCAAGGGAAGCAAATGAGTATTCCCGAAGATGCGACAAATGCCAAAGGTATGCCCCCATCGTCCGTCAGCCCCCAGAAGAGATATATACCATGAGCAACCCATGGCCATTCGCCCAGTGGGGGATGGACATAGTAAGACCCTTACCGACAGCTGCATCATAGAAGAGGTATGTTTTATTAGCCACTGACTACTTCACCAAATGGATGGAAATAGAAGCATACGCAAGCATAACTAACGTCCAAGTGAAAAAGTTCATTTGGAACAATCTGATATGTAGATTTGGAGTCCCAAGATCCATCATTATAAACAACGGACCAAACCTGGATAATCGAAGCACTCAACGTTTCTTCGACAAATACAGGATCAAGCAAAAGGTATCGGTCGTATATCATCCACAAGGCAATGGGCAGGCAGAAATAACTAACAGAACAATCTTCACCTGCATCAAGAAGAAGCTCGAAGATAAAAAAAGAAAATGGTTGGACGAATTACCAAATGTCCTATTGGCATACAGAACCACTCCAAGGTGCCCCACCGGCGAGACTCCATTCTTTTTAACTTACGGAACTGAAGCCGTGATATCCACTGAAGTAGCAGTACCCACTATCTGGAGTATGACTTCGGATCAAAGATCAAATAATCAACTTCTAGAGCACAATTTGGATCTTTTGGAAGAAAAAAGAGAAGCGGCTGCCATTCGACTAGCCGCTTATCAGCAAAGGATAGCAAGCAACTACAATAAAAGAGTCAGAAGAAGAAGTTTCAATCCGGGAGACTTGGTACTCCTGAAATCGAAAAAGTCCCAACTGGGAAGGCTCATACCGAATCTCAGACGTGATCGGAAAGGGAGCTTACAAACTCTAACACCTGGATGGCACAGAAATAGCCAAACCAAGGAATGCAATGAATTTGAAAAGGTACTTTCAATAAAGCAATTGTACAGTGCTTTCTAGTACTTTACTTCAGAACAAATAAAGCTGTTACTTGTCTTTTTCGAAAGTCCCACATCGGTTAAAAATAAGACTTTCAGTTGTTATTTAAAATAAAATAACACAAAATCAAAACAGTGGAGTAGGCCCCCTGATGGTAGGTAACCCATGATGAGACCCCCAATCAGGGGTCTCCACTTCATACTTTTTGAATCTTACACGGAAAAGTAAAACTTCTTCACATACAGGGAATGATGTCTCACATTGCTTTAAAAACAAAACCTTATCCTTTTCTTATAAGGTTACTCACTAAACTATTCATCAGTGTGTGGGGCCCATTGACAATGGGAACCCATTTACGACATTGAAATGCCCCATTGTCAGAGGTCTCCACACATTCCCCACATTTTTTAACGAAAAGATTTTTTCCTGCTTCTAGAAATCAAGGTCCTACATTAACCAAAAAGGAAAAGAATCCTTTATTATTAAAGTATGCCTGCTGGGTATACAACCAGCGGGTGGGAGCCCTAAATTATAGGACCCATGGATAGTCACAGCCCATTATCCGAGGGTTCGTAATTTAGAGCCTTCCCTGCTTTCTTTTGGAGTAGATCGTTTCCTTTCAAGTCGCTACCTCACTTAAAAAAAAGAAAAAAAGAAAAAAAGAAAAGTGTTTTCTATAAAACAAAATCATTTGATTTTAACACTACTGGGGAAACTCCCTTATGACAAAAGGTCGAACACCTGTTTTGACCGCAAAGGCACAATAAAAAGGGGTTAACCCACGCCAAAATACTCAAGTTAGACCTACCAAGATGTGAAGTCCCCAAGTGCCGAACGCCATATTATACCAAAATCTTCCAAAGATTTGACTAAGTTCAAAAAGCCAAACGCCCTCAAGTGCCGATCGCACCAAAAGGCATAGGCCCTAAGTGCCGATCGCACTAAGAGGCAAAGGCCCCAAGTGCCGAACGCTATATCAGACCAAAATCTTCCAAAGATTTGACTAAATTCAAAAAGTCGAACACCCCCAAGTGGCGAAAGCCCCAAGTGCCGAACGCCATATCAGACCAAAATCTTTCAAAATTTGGCTAAGTTCAAAAAGCCGAACAATCCCAAGTGCCGATCACCCTAAGAGGCGACGGCCCCAAGTGCCGAACGTCATATTAAACCAAAATCTTCCAAAGATTTTACTAAGTTCAAAAGCCGAATGGCCCCAAGTACCGATCGCACCAAGAGGCGAAGACCCCAAGTGCCGAACGCCATATTAAACCAAAATCTTCCAAAGATTGGGCAAAGTTCGAAAAGCCAAACGGCCCCATGTGCCGATCGCACCAAGAGGCGAAGACCCTAAGTGCCGAACGTCATATCAGACCAAAATCTTCCAAAGATTTAGCTAAGTTCAAAAAGTCGAACGGCCCCAAGTACTGGTCACCTCAAGAGGCAAAGGCCTCAAGTGCCGAACACCATATTAGACCAAAATCTTCTAAAGATTTGGCTAAGTTCAAAAAGCCGAATGGCCCAAGTGCCGATCCCCCCAAGAGATAAAGGCCCTAAGAGCCAAACACCCAATCAGGCTTGACTAGTAAAATTGTTCAAAGTCCCAAAAAGCCGATCGCAAAATAGGCAGAAACCCCAAGAACCGATCGCAAAAATAGGTAGAAGCCCCAAGACTCGATCGCAAAATAGGCAGAAGCCCCAAGAGCCGATTGCAAGATAGACAAATGCATTGAAATCAAATCATAAACAAGATCTTAAGCAAAAGCGATCCCAAAGATTGCAAAAATGAAACTTCTATATTCTCCAAAAAAAGGAGGTTTTCTACAAAAGAGGCAGGTTATACCCAACACCTCGAAACAAAAAAATAAAATAAAAAAAAATCTAAAAGAACGAAGAGCTACGCAAGGTCACTCTCAGGCACAGCTCCACCTTCCGCATTAAAAATCTGTCCAAAAACATCAGCTAACTATACCCTGGCCGGAGTAGAGAAAGGGGCATCAAGCGATAGAGCAGGTAACCCCTGAGAGCCTGAGGGATATTGGAGAGGAAGCAAAACCTCAACAGCCACCTCACCCTTCAGCAGAGCAGCAAACTCAATCTCTCTAGGGCCAGCAGAGGGCTCGACATATTCACCAGTAACCGAGAGCCCCTGTTCGGCATCATGCTCATCAGCTTCACTATAATCTTTTTCCTCAGAAGGAAGCTGTCCTTGAGCAAAACCAAGTCTGGAGCCTTTGGCGTAGCGAAGATTCTCAATTTGGGAAAAGTGGTTGAACATCTCTAAATCCCCGTCCTTGCAGGTTTAAATAAGAGAGTTCGCCTTCTCAAGCTGTAAGTCTAGATCAACCGTTTTGTGCTCAAGTTCCTTAGCTTTCTTGTCAAAATACTCAATTAATTTAAGCTACTGGATCTTCGCTTTCTTCTCCTCGGTAAAAGAAACCTCCAAAACACTCACCCTCTTTTGAAAGGCAGCAGACTGGTTCACCTGAAGGGAGTCAGCTGACAGCTTCTTTATAAGAGCGAACATCAGGAAAGAACTCTGTGTAGAAACAACAAAGAATGGTCAAAAAAGGCCAAGTAAAAAAAAAAAAAAAATACCTCCATTATAGACTTGGGAGCAAGAGACAACATATCGTCAACACTCATTTGTTGCTGTAAAATCTCATATCTGGGAGGCCACATCCCTCTAGCTAAACCCATCAGTGTTTCTGGTTTTTCAGCTCCAGAATCATCGATGGTGATAGGGGACCCATCAGCCTTCATCATCTCGGGGAACCACTTCTCGGTAGACCCCACAAAATCACCCCCAACAACATCAGCAACGCTAGGAAGTAGGGCACTTTTACCCCCAAAAGCCCCAGCCATAATCTTGGGGCGCTTCGAAAGAGAGTCATCCTTCACTAAGAGGCGTTTAATCTCTGACTGAACCCCTTTTTGCTTTTGAGAAGAGGATAGCTTAGTCGCCTCAACAAGGAGATTCTTTCTCTCTTGCAGCAACTTAGCAGTTGTCCCCTCTCTTTCTTAGTCGTACGAGGTTTTGGAGGAGGAAGTTTCATCGCTGATTGAGAAAGGGAAAGAGGGGCAGGCGAAAGGGCAGCCTCAGACTCAGAAGCGCCAAGATCAATAGGCTCCTTAGGATTTTGAACAATTACCGGAGAATCCTTTAAGATAGCCTCAAGAAGGGAAGAAGAAAGAATGACCTTGGCAGAAGGAATGTCGCTCCAGACTCTTTCCTGCAAATAAGCAAGGCAACTATCTGCAAATTTTGAAGAGAAAAAGTCAGTTTCGTGACACAGGAAGTTATAAATACAACAAAAATGTTTTACGATATAGACGAAGCAAGAAGACTCGCCCGAATCATCAAATGCGGGAACGGATGGGGCATGAAAGCTCGATCGAACGAATAAATCTCGAGCGGATGAAGATCGCCACGCCCCTCCTACATTAACAATTTTGTCTTTCCACTCCTTGTTCAAGGTATTAAGGTGAGAGAAAAGAGTCCTGCCTGGTCTAGAATGAAAGTGGGATCCACCCTCTCCGCCTTTCGTTCTATCAAGAGGGTAACAAAATAGGAGATCAGTAAGATTCAAGGTCAAACCTCAAACCCTATTCAAAGCAAGAAGACATGAGAGAATACAGAAGAAATTAGGGTTAACTTGAAGAGGGGCAAGATTCAACACTGACAGAACTCGAAGGTAAAAAGGATTACGGGGGAGTCGAAAGGCAGGAAAATGTAAAACTGAGAAGAGCATCTCGCCTTCCTCTAAACCCTCACCTATACTAAAATTCAAGTCATGATCGTACTCCTTAAGGGTAACATCAGAAGGAACGCAATTTTTCTTTCTCAACTGAGAAATTGAAAAGGACTTCCTTTCTACAATGTCTATAGGGAGGATTATAGGACCTTCGGCATAGTCACTCAAACTCGCCGCCGCAATTTCCGACTCAGAATCAGACGTATGAACACTATGAGTTCGTTCATTACTTTCTTGAATCATAATGTAAGAAAGAAGGAACGAGAAGAAAGACTAACCTCAGTAGATGGAAGGAGATGTTGAAGCAGCAATCAAACTCTCGCCAAAACTTGGGAATGAGACCACAGATGTAGGTGCCCGAATGACTAAAATCCAATATATAAACAAGAGGAGGCGGATAACGGAAGGACAAATGCGAGGCCCCAAAATTAGCAGCAAAATGGTAATGATAAGTAGTAATAGCCGCAAAAATTTCTCCACTTTCCGAAACCAGTTACAATTCCTTATATGAATCAAATTCATAAAAGGAATCGGGGGCAAAATGTAGAGGGAAAAACCCCCACCAATCATAACACACCACGTGGCAACAAAAGAGCAGCCCAACTAAAATAATTAGAAGCCCACAATCCACTGGAAGCCCAACAACAGAAGCTATATGCACATACCAGTTCAGCCTAATTAAGCGAAGGAAGCTCCTTTAACATAAAAGCTGAATGGACCAGCAGTTTCAACTAGCCCAAAAATCCATAACATTTGCCATAAAGATATACACACGATCAATAGGTATAATTACCCATGTTTAGGAATAAAAGCCAAGAAACGGCTCCATGTAAATCCTTGAGAAAGACTTATAAATAGAGCCTGAACAAGAATAAAAAGGCATCAAATTCCATTTAAAATACTTCTCTTGCTGTCTGACTCATTTACGTTTATTATAAGTATTTGATTTCTAGCTTATTATTCTCTTTAAGTGTTCGGGTGTAGAAATTTGCACCTGCATATTTTATTAGGAATAATTATCTTTTTATTTAATCATCTGGGCTGGACTAATTTAATAATTTAAGTGGACCAAGTTTTGGCCAATTAAATAATTTAATTAAACACGAGACCCATATTTGATGGGTTAATTTGTCAAAACAAAAGTCAATGAACGTTCTAGAAAATCTAGAACCAAATCGAATCATTTGACCAAACGAATCAAACCAAACCAAACGGTGAGAAACCAGTTTGATTTGGTTCGATTTCACGGTTCCTTTTTCTTTTCCTGCTACAGAAGTATTAATATTTCCAAATCGCAAATGCACAACAATAAACCATGTTAACCAACTGCTAATATATTCAGAACTTTTAATTCATTCTTATGACTTTTGGAACCGAAGTGAATATATTTAGAATTGTTAATAACCTAATATATTCAAAATTACTAATTTGACTATAAACATTTAGCCACAATTTAGAAAACTAACAAAATTCAGCCACTGTAAATCACTAAAAATAAGAATCATCTAATAAATTGATAAGAGGTAAGGCCTAGTTTGGTGTGATGGAATAGTGCTGGAATGGAATGACCATTCCACTTTCTGATTCCTTTCTATTGTTTGGTGTGCCACGTTAAAAGTGGAATGACCATTATGTGGAATGCTTATTCCAACTTTTAGATGGAATGGCTATTTCTAGACTTGTGGAATTAGGGGTGGGCAAAAAATTCGCGAATCCATGAATCCGATCCGATCCAATCCCACGGATCGGTGGCGGATTCAAAAAATTGAATCCGTAGTCCCACGGATTGGTGGCGGATTAGGCTATTAAAAATCCGATCCGATCCGTGAATCCGTGGCAATCCGTGGCTAGGTTTCGGTTTTGATTGGAGTTCATATATATATATATATAAATGATATAACTCTTTGGATACAAATCCAATTAAGGCAAACTTTATGTCTATAGAAACCTGACTTATAGCCCTTCATGTTTCATGTTCATATATATATATATATATGAACTCCAATCAAAACCGAAACCTAGCCAAAGAGGAAAGAACTTAAAGTACTAAAGAAGAGCATAGTGAAAAATGATTGCCTCACTTATTATGCATTTAAATTGGTTTTATCTATGTTTTGTTATACAGCTTTGTAAGTGGATATGAAATTGTAAGCATAGACTATTTTGAAAAATTCAATCCGCGGATTGGATCCGATCCGATCCGTTGGCTAACGGATTGGTGGCGGATTCAAAATATCCCAATCCGTTGCAAGCGGATCGGATTAAGATTGATGCCAAATCCGATCCGATCCGATCCGTGGCCACCCCTAGTCATTCCAACCATTCATTTGTTTAGTATGCAATTTAAAGTGAAAATGACCATTCAATTGGAATGAAAATTCATTCCTAAGAATGAATATCCATTCTACAACTAAACCTATGGAATGGTCATTCCATTCCTAGGTAATTTTTTTTAAAAATTAACTTCCCAAAAAACTTTCATGTCCAAGTCTAAAAACCACCACTACTTTTCACCACAATCACCTTTGCCTTCCACCACTACTACCACCACCACCAACTTCCACCACTAACGCCACCTTCCACCACCACTAACGCCACCACCTTTCTTTGTCGCAAACGCCACCGCTACCACCATCGCCTTTCACCACTGTCACCACTGTCACTGCCTTTCACCATAGCCACCACCTTCCACCACCGTCGCAATAGCCTTTCACCACCACTACCTTCCACCACCGCCACAACTTTTTACTACCTTCACCACTTTTCACCACCATCGCCGTCACCACCGCTAACTCCTTTCATCGCCACCACCACTACCACCGCTATCTTCAACCGCCACGGCCTTCCACCACCACCACCACTACTGCCATCACCTTCCACCACCGCCGCCGCCGCCGCCGCCATCTCCATTGACTTCCACCGCCGCCACGTTCACCTCTATCTCCTTCCTCCACCACCACCAACACCACTATCGTTTTCCACCTTCACCACCATCTACCACCGTCACTGCTACTATTTATTTTTAAAAAATTATAGAGGAATGTTATTTTATTAATTTAATTTATTTGTCAGTAAGGGGTATTTTGGAGAACTCAATGTGAAATTTTTTCCATTCTAAATTTTAAATTGGTCCAACCAAACACTTGAATGGTTATTATTATTCCATTCCTACATATTTCATATTTACAACCAAACAATAGAATGAGAATGATTATTCCATTTCATTCCATTCTCACTTGCATTCTATTTCATTCCTACACATCAAACATAACGTAATACTTTCTTAATTCATCACATAATCTAAATGTTGCCATTTGGTGTAGCTCTGGAATTGGCATAGCATTGCATACATGGACAGTGGAAAAGTAGCACTATATAACTGTAATTACTAAAAAAAAAATAATAACAAATTATTATTATAATATTTTTAAATATATATATATATATAAATTATTACGATCCTGTCTATTATTATGTTGCATTCTTGAAACTTTTATACCGGGTGAAAATCACCTCCAATGAAATAGTGTGCCATTTATTCCATTTTAAAATGAATAGTCCAGAAATGACCATGTCACCCATGTTTGGGATGCATAGTAGGAAAATATTGGGATCCACAGTAGGAAAATATTAGGATGCACCTTACGAAAATGTTGGGATGTACTTTTACTTACAAAAATGGAGGAAATGGAGCACTGTGGGACTGGAGGTGATCCTGATTCCTTTTATACCATTGAGCTCAATGGTCAAAGTGTGCAAGCTTAGTGAGAGCACCCACACCATAATTTTTTTGTATTTTTAATATAATTTAAAAAATGATGAAGTACTTATAACCTTAAAAAAAATTATAAAAGACAATTTGAAGAAATAAGTAGGAGACTAACACAAAAATAATAATAATAATATAATATAATAAAAAATTAGCATCCATTTTGTAGTAAGGACTATGACTATAATGAAATTAAATTTTCTTTTAATAAATTTGAAATTTTAAACTAAGAATAAAAAGTTATTAATGAATTTTCGAGAGCTTTAGATAGGCTCAGGTCTACGACCACTACTTGATAACACCTGTACTCATATACAGTTCCAAAAAAAAACTTTATAATAATATATAATACTAATAATAATAAAAAAGATGCTTGTGGTCCTAAATTTTAGTCACAAGGACCCATTACTAATAAAATTCCTATTTTGCACCCTCCCTAATCTATTTCAGGGCTTTTAGTACACCAAAAAAAAAAAAATCTTTGATGAAAAAAATTAAATCAAATGAAATTTGTAATTAATGATGTCTAACATTTAATTGACTATCTAATCAATGTGTTGATTCACACACACAAAAATTATTGAACACAAGATCCTTATGGAATACGGGATCATCCGATTATTCTCAAGTCAAAAACAAAAATAGTACGTTATTTTGATAAAATCCACTTGCGTTGATAATTCAAGTGACGAGTGACTAAGTTGCTTG
>JAOTQH010142925.1:0-15379 GCA_025631255.1 Cornus kousa
GAAAAATTATTTTGAAATAATCATTATTTCAAAAATTCATTTTTCACACTTAGCCATTTTTCATACTTAGCCAAAAAAATAGTTTTTCATCAGGTGCATATTAGGGTCCTAATGTCCTTTACCAAGGCATGGTAACAAAGGCTTTATAGATGAATAAATAAGTTCTAAGCCTTAACTTTTACTTTCTAGTGACCAAAGTGAATCATGTAATTGATGTGCACGGTCTTAACATTTCTAGCTCAAGTGTTGGGTTCTTTCAAATCTTATTCACGCTTGAACTAACTCATTCTTTAGCAATGACTTCAGACGTCAATTATATATGTAAATGAAGTTCATAGTTTATTGCTAATGGTCATAGGAACTCATGAATGATAATGATGATATGCATGATCCTATAGAGATGAGTTTCAAATGGATTCATAAATACTTTGACATTGAATCCTAAACACTCACTATTTTATCTACCAATTTCTTCATGCTTTGTCCATGATCGTATATGCTTCGACGTATTCTTGCTTCCTTGCTGTCTTTCTTTCTTTCAGTTGTTTTCTTGATTATTGATGTCCAAGCTATCTTTGGATGGACTTTGCATTTTGTTCCTCGCAACTTCAAGTCTTCTTTGTATCTATTGTTTTCCTTGATGTGATCTTGAATAATGGAATACTTGGAATGATCTTTAGTGCTTCATTAAGGTCATTCTTTGAATGTGAATAATCTATATAACACTCAATGTAAACATTAGTACTTAAACATCATTGATGATTTATTATCATCAAAACCTCTAGATTGTCCTTGGATGGAATCCTTAAGGTCAACAAAAGGGTCGTTTTGATCTAAGGCATAGGTTTGTGTTTCTGATGGTTTTGATGTTGTAAGAGTGACGAAGGCAATTCTTGAGGTGGTTACTTAAAAAACTCATGAATTAGTGGCTCTGAATATGATTCAACAGAAACTAAAGGACAACTTGTTAGAGAAAATTTTTTTTTTTTTTTTCTTGTTTTGGATGATGTTTGGAATGAGAAGTATGAAGATTGGGAGCTCCTACAACGTCCTTTTATGTTTGTAGCACCTGGGAGCGAAATTATCGTCACGACTTGCCATGAAGCGGTTGCATCAACCATGAGCCTGTCTCCGACTTACCCTCTAAATGAGTTGTCCGAAGATGAAATTGATGAATGTTTATCTTTATTTGCTCACCATTGTGATACCCCTCGATTCTAAAGGCACGGGTGATCAAGTCTGAGCACATATCCGAGGGATACCAAATAATTAAGTATATAAACAAGCATGAATACAAAAGGAATAAATAATAAATAATTAAGCTGAAAATAATCTAAATAATAATTCTTGAAATACTAATTAAATAATCCAATATTACAAAAACCTCCAAATTTTATTACAACTCGGGAATCCATCTAGTGGATCCCTCATAATATCCCAACTAGAAAAATAAATAACTGAACTCCAAAAAATCCAAAACTAAACATGAAGAAAAGTCCTACATAGTCAGAAGAGTGAGTGACTGTCTCTGCTTAGCACGAATAAGCTTTGAGCCTGGAACTGTCGAACACCTGAAAAATAAAAGTGGGTCAGGCTCACGAACAAGTTCTACTCTTCTATAATCCAAAAAGAGACCCGATACGCAAATACATCCTATACAACTCAGCAATAGCTATCTAGTCCATAAATATATATATACATACTAAAGGACTCTCACTAGACTACAAGGCGGTCTCAACATGACTAATAGGCAACATGCAAAACGCACCTGAAGTGGGCATGAGTACCTAAACCTATCAGGCTACACAACAACCATCATAGCCAGTTATGCATCCCACTACATATACGCTCCCTAACCATCGATCCTGAGACTCAAGCTCATATTATGGTACCATAATCATATATATATAAATCCATCCAAATCCAAGGTAATGTCATTCAACTGTTTATTTACCTGACATAAATATAAGTAGGACTTAACTTTTATAGTTAATCCATTCCCTTATTCCAGAATAGGTAGGACTTAGTGTTTTGAACTAATCCGTCTCTAATATGCCACCGTCCCATACCTGTGCATACAATCCACAAAATCCATATAATTGACAGAACAAGATAAAATAGTTCATCAATTAAAATCCAGGTGATGATATAATGAAAATCAGATAAATAACTGAGCGCATTATATTGAAATATTCAAGAGTATATCCATATTAATCCATTTAACTTACTAGTACAACATTAAACAATTAAATTCTTTCATTTCCATTGACAGCATGCAAATAAGTATTTAAATTTCATGATATCCAATATTTTAGTATATTAGCATATACTAACAATTCTGAAATTTTAACATGTTTGTTTAAATCATTTAAAACCCCCCATTAAAGTACAGAATTCCATTTTAGCCCCTGAAGTTTCAAAAAATACCAAAAATACACCTACTGGTGTATTTCAACAAGGGAGCCACCTCCCCTAAAGAGGGAGCCGGCTCTCCCTCATGGAGAGCCGGCTCTCCAACTCTCTCCTGGAGCCGGCTCCCTCCTTTGGAGAGCCGGCTCTCTTTATCACAGAGAGCTGTATGTTGAATCTCTTCATCTTCTTCGCCTCCGGCGATGTTATAACATGTAATACCCCTAATTTTAAAAGGATAGTCTCTGCATTTTAATTATTGTTTTCGTGTATTTTTATTTAATTATTCATTTTATTTAATTAAATTATTTATTTGCTTAATTGAGTTAATTGTATTATTTACTTTATTTAATTAAATTAACTATTTTAAATTGTTTGATGGTGTAATTGTATTCTTTATTTTATTTATATGCATTATTTGATTAAATTAGTTTTAATAATTGTTTAACTGTATAAAATATTTTTAGGGTTTTTATGTTTTATCACGGTGTGGGTTTTAGCCAACTTATAGTTGGTTTAGAATTAGAATTAGGTTTTTAAGTAAAGGCTATATATACAATATTATACGTCTGTGTAGAATTACGAACAAACCCTATTCACGTAGTGAGAGGCAGAGAGAAACAGAAAGAAAGACTTGAGAGATTAACATAGAGGTTCAAGGAGGACGGAACGGATTGCTTCTGGGTTGAACCAAGAGTAACAGAGGTGTAGAACGACAGTCTAGGAAGTTGACGGAAAACTCAGAGACGGTGGTTTAAGGTTTTGAACGGAAACCTAAAGGCAAATTCCTATTCTGACTCCTTCCCTTAAACTTGTATTCTGTGCATGCCTAGGTAGACTCCAGGGTTTAAATTAATGTTAAAATATATCTTTTATGCATGTCTGAACTGTATTTGAATGCTTTGAATTAAACTGGTTTGGAGTTGATTGAAATTTCTAATTGAATTTTGTTGCCGTTGGTTTTAAAGCTTTGTTTAATTCATATAGTTCATGCATATAGATGTATTATAAATAATGTGGAACATTGATTGAACCCTAGAACAAGTAATAAAAATATTACAGAGGCTCTGAGTATCGCCGGAGGTGGAGAAGACAAAGGAATACGAACGATGGCTCTTAAGGAAGAGATAGCAGGCTCCCAAAAGGAGGGAGCCAACTCCCTCAAAGATAGAGCTGGCTCCCAGGGGTGTGGAGCCAGCTCCAAGGCTGCAAGATCCTGCTATCCCATGTGGGGAGGTGGCTCCCAGGTGTTTGGAGCAGGCTCTCAACTTGTGAGAGCCTGCCCTGGCTTTGAAACCCACAAATTTGGTTTTTAAGAGCTGTTTTGGGCTGTCTGGAGTATTTTTAAGCTATTTAAATTGCACTGGAGGATGTAAATAACTATGATGGGCCTATGAAAATATTAAGAAGCATTATCACATTAGTTTATTAAGGAGTGGAGCAACTGAAGTTAATGAAAAACCTATATGTTGCAAACTGATTTGTTAATTAATTTACTTACTGGAACTTAGTAAATATTTTGAATATGGTTTAATAATATTTAATCATGTTTCAACAGTGCTATAAGTTTAATGGAATATCTTCAATTAGCTATGCATGGATTGGGTTAAATTGATTTTTAATTTGTTATAAACTATATCAATTGGTGGACTGTTTGGAGGATTTAATTGCTTACTATACCTCTAACAATTTGTCTATGTTTGATTAAATAGTATTATTATGTTTAAGCACTGTAATAAGCATAATTGATTAATTGAAACTGTAGTATGCTTATATGGAGTTAATAGATGTTTTAACTGTTCAGATTTCATCAATTGTTGGATTCATGGATTTTTATAAAATTTATGTTTAAGAATTTCACTACAATGTGTTTAGTAATGATTTTGATTATCATTATATTGTTCTGGATTGTAATTGATAAACTACAAGTACTGTTTTGTCAATTATTGGATTTGTTGTGTGTGTATGCACGGTATGGGACGGTTGCATACTAGGGACGGATTAGTTCAAAACTCTAAGTCTTACCTATTCTGGAATAAGTTGGATTAACTGTAAAAGTTAAATCCTACTTATATATATGTATAAGCACTGGTATGCGATAGTGGCATATTAGGGATGGCTTAGTTCAAAACACTAAGACCTATCTATTCTAGGGATGGATTAGTTTAAAACATTAAGTCTTACCTATTTTGAAATAAGATGGATTAACTATAAAAGTTAAGTGCTACTTATATATATGTCAGGTCAATAGACATTTGAATGACATACTTTGAATGGATTTTTATATATAAATACCTTTATGGTGCCGTGATATGAGCTTGAGTCTTAAGATCATGGTTAGGCTACGTATATCGCCTAGGATGGATAATTAGACATAGTTGTTATTCACTGGTAGGTCTAGGTACACATGACCATGTTGTGTGCAATTTGCATGGTATTTATACTCAGGCTGAGACAAACCTATTGGACTAGTGAGCATCCTATATTGTGTATGTATACATATATGTACTACTTTAGTTATTATTAAGCTATCTAAGATGTATCTGCGTATCAAATTTCTGTATGGATTGTAGTAGGATAGAACTTGCATGTGAGCCTAACCCATTCTTTTTTTTTTTTCTAGGTGTTTGTCAGTTCCAAGCTTAAAGTTTGATCGTGCTGAGTAGATGCAATCACTCACTCCTTCGACTACATAGGACTTCTATTCTTATTTTAGTTTTGGATTATGGTTCTGTGTTTTATTTTTGATTGGAATTATTAGGGGTCCACTAGATTGATTCCTGAGTTGTACAGATTTGGAAACTTTAAATTATATTAATGTATAATTTATTGAGAATTTTCATATTTAGAATTATTTTTAGCTTATTATTATATTCTTATTTCATTTTGTATTCCTGCTTGTTTATATATTAATTGTTTGGTATCCCTCAGATATGTGGTCAGTCTTGATCTCCTATGGCTCTAGAATCTAGGGGTAACATAGTTGGTATCGGTGCACTCTAGGTTCTAGTGTCCTTAGGAGTGTCTTTCGTTATATGACTTCCGCGTTGTGTCTCTTAAAATTTAGAGCCATATTAGGATTCGTTGTACTCTATTTATGGTTCATTATGAGGAGTAGATGTCAATTATATTCCACAGTTATGGAATGGTTGACACTAGGAGAAGGATGGGGTCCAAGGTGAAAGTGATACAGACCAAAATGAGTAAAGGAATACGTTATCAGTTCTTTGCCAAAAGCAGAACTTGGGATCGAAGGTTTAGTTTCAGTTGGCGCTACTTTTAAAAGTATAAGCTAATGAAGGATTTATGTGTGTGTGATAAGTCACCGCATTTTGGGTCTACATGGTTTCAGTTTTCTCAAAAAAAGAAAAAAAAAAAGAAGGAGGAAATTAAAAAGGATGTGCCCGAAAGATTTTCTAATGGAAGAGAATTTAGTGTATCCAAGATAGAGGATACTGAATCTTGAACATAAAGGATTGCATGATGGTGATCTTATTCGTTAGTAGTATAATGGATGATACTAGTAGAGTTGGTGTGGATCAATCTACATATAGTTAAACTTTTGAATTACCTTTAAAAAAGGTAGGTAAAATAATAATAATAATACTCTTCAGGAGTTTAGGAATTGGATGGAGTTCTTATCAAAATGAAGCAATGATTTTATATCATATTCTGGAGAGTATGGGGATTAGGATGGGATGATCTAAGTTGCTTTCTACAGCTATGTTAGACTGTTTGCATTCCGCGTATAAGGAGGATGAGGTTAAAGCCTTTGGTATTTGCTTAAGCAAATGGATTTTGTTTTTAAGCTGTGTTTAAAGGATATGTTTGAGGTTGGATGATTACCTACGAAACTATAAAAAGAAAATTGTGAACCAATCTGGTAAGGTTGATTCCAATTGAGACTTTCTTTTCTAGAAAGAACGATGTTTTAGGTAGGATTATATGTTATTTTATTGTATGTATCTTATATATTTCAATTTTCATCAATTATTCAGGATTGGGAATGTGGTTTAATTGGGGACACAAGTGTATGATCAGCTAACTACTATTTTGGAGGAATAACAATATTTACGTTAGGATTGTGAGCATGTAGTCATAGCCAATCTATTGAACCTAGGCATGTGTAATTATGGTTTATTTTCAGGATGGGATAATTAAACCAGTAGTACGAGTTAAATAATCTAGTACGATTAGTTTAATATACTATAATGCCATAATGATTTATTGGAGGTAATGACTTTGCTGAACATCTTCTTAAAAATTTCAAAAGTTGTTCCCAAGTCTGTAGGAGGATTTTGTACTGATTTAGTCATTGGAATAACACTGAATAAGGATAGTAGACGGACTAATTATTTATCAATCTATTCTTAATCAAGAATTTTATTCATGTGGGGGTGTCATTAGGAGGAGTTAACGGAGTTGTATATCAAGGAAGAAGTAAAGTCTCTTTCATTTGCACAAGTATTATGAGGAAATTTATATATATATATAGGTTATAGTTCATAATAAATAGTTGTTGCTAGGAAATTGCTGACTTTTTGGAGGATTTTAAAAAAAAAAATTCCATATTCTTTTGAAGTTAGACTGGAAGTCTAACAGACACTTACTTGTGTTAGAGTATTCGGATGTCAAAGACATGAATGTGAGCCCGAACACCTAAATAAACAAGGGGTGCATGATGTATGCAGAAAGGTTGTAGTTAGTTAACTTTTGATAAATAGAATTATCGATTGACTTTCTATATCGGTAAGATTGTTATGGATCAGAATGTATGGATTTAGTTGCAGAGGTAGCTTTTGATGATGCTCCAAATTAAACAATTGGTGCAGATGAAAACTGGTGGTACCAAACTAACAATACTTTCTGTAGACAAATTTGGGAGGAGGATGTAAGGACTAAAGTTCACAACTCTTAGTTTTTTATTTATTCTGGTGGACACATGATGCTTTACGAAATGAAGCAGATGTTTGGAGGATAGGCCGGAGGAGGGACATAGTGATTTTGTCTCAAAGTCTAATATCTTCTAGATAATCTAGATTGACCATCAGAGATCATTAGATCTTTGTAGCCATTTCTCATACTATAGTGGGAATGACAGAGTAGTTTCTGCAGATTTAGTTGAGAGATTGCTAATTCTACACAAGGGTCAGGGTTTTGGTTTGGATATTGATTAACTTATAAAATTAAGTCAGTTTTATTTTGTCTATTTTGGAACTGGTAAGATATCAGTTTATATAAATAACATGGATCATGAGACGGCTTCGATGGATAGATGTGGTGATTCACATTTTGCATTAAGTTACGTATGGTGGAAGTAATAGGGAGGAGGATGATTTTATCAACCGATATGGTAATTGAACCTTCGGTGCTTATTGCACAATTAGTTGAGTTTTAGTATGTGTAAAAATAACATTTGTCGTTACCAAGGAAATTGAAGAGGTCAACTTAGAATATTGGAGCTAACCCTGGAGGAAGTAGTACCCTACTCAGATGAGCTTAGGATACTGAAGGAGGATTAGTAGTTTATCTTAATGATGTTAGGAAAGTTAAAGTGATTGAGATATAAAATTCATAAATTTTATGGTGCATTCAAAGGGTTATGAGTTGTGTCATGACATACAATGTTAGTTTTGGTGAGCCAGTATGGATAGGGACATGTACATAACTGTCTCCAAGTGTATCACTTGTTAGCAAGGTGGAAAATTGATACTTGGATATCATTGGAGGTTTTAGCCACTTTGTATATCAAAATGGGAGTAGGACTAATCAGGAGGGGATGGTTAGTAGAAATTACCAAATTTGGTGGGAATTTTAATTCCATATGAATTTATAGTGGTGGATAGAGTAAGTTCGCTTGTATACATTAATTCTAATAGTGTTTACTTTGGTGTTTCATGTTAGTTCTACATTGCACTGATAACGGAGTTATAGTATGTGGTTATTCATTAAAGTAAATAAAAAGTGATATGTCATAAGAATTTTCTAAAGATGTTCGAGCAATAACTTTGCTTCGCATCTCTAAATGGGAGATTTGATCGAGACATTATCTTTGATGATAGAGGATATGATTAGAACATATAATCCTAAGTTTGCATGGGTAATTAAAAGTGTTACTTAACTTTTCAGTTATTATCTGTGCTATTGTTGGCACAAGGAGGTTAGTGTGACAACGTCTGAGGTTTTGGATATTATGTAGTGTAGATCTCTCATTTGTTGGTCTCATATGGAAGCGAGGGTTATATAATAAGACCTTGACTTTATTTAAGGATATGTCAGGGAGAAATACTCTCTTTTGTAGAGGATTGTGCGTGGTTAGAAGGCGGTAGTCGAATTTTCTAAATAGTTGAACTCATGCATTAGAGTTTTCTATCAGGAAATGGTTGTTTGGGATGTTTTCCGTATAGGAAGTAGTGTGCTTTTTGGAGGAAGGTCAATTTTACGTATTAAATTGACTTTTCACGGATTTTGTTTATCGATTTAGGCAGTAGCCTATAGTTTTGCATTGCCAACTTGTTCAGGGCTGCATGCATAGGAATTTTGTGTGTATATTCTATGGCACTTAGAGGACTAAGTATTGGTACCATGGTATAGATATTAGGTACGGATGAATTATTTTGCAATACAACCTATGTGTAGCTTTAGTGTTTCTTAAATAATGGAACCATAAATTTTTTATAAGGATTTGGAATTCGGGGGAGCCTATACACAGAGGTAGAGTCCACCACGGAACGAAAATGAATTTAAAATCAAAGAATTTAGAGATTCATGAATTTCGAGGACGGAATTTTTTTGTTAGGGGGGAAGAATGTAATACCCCTAATTTTAAAAAGGACAGTTTTGGTTTCTTAATTAATGTGTTTATTTTATTTTTATTGAATTATGTGTTTATTTGCTTAATTGGTTAATCATGTATTTATTTAAATTAATTGTTTAATTATTTTAAATTAATTGTTTAACTGCTAATTATAATTTAATTTAATTATTTGATTAATTAGTGATTTAATTGATGTGCTTTATTTAGTTTTATTTGTTTTAATTCTGTGTATGCTTAGGTGGACTAAATTGGTTTGTAATTTACATGTGTCGTATATAGTAGGGTTTATTTTTATGTAATTATAGTTGCCGACATATAGTTTAGTTTGGGGTTTAGAATTAGGTTTTAGTAGAAGCTTATATATATATACTATTATAATCCAGCTTAGGGTTTAGACGTCTACATATATATTCTTGGTTACGTCTGCTAAGGTTGGAAAAGCATATTCACGTAATAGTGACTGGAGAGGTAAAACGGAGGGAAACTTGAGAGAAAACAGAGAAAGACTTGAGCAAAACATATAAAGGCTCAAAGAGGAAAGAAAGGGTGTTGCTCGTGGGTTGAACCAAGAGGCAACAGAGGAGGAGAACAGTGAATAGAGGAGGAGAACAGTCTTGGGATTTGCCTGAATTCAGAGATGGTGGTTTAAGGTTTCAAAACTAAAACCAAAGGCAAGTCTCTATCTTAACTTTTTCCCTTAAACTTGTGTTATGTGTATGCTTAGGTAGAATCCAGGGATATAATTAATCCTAAAACATATCTTTTATGCGTGTTTAAACTGTATTAAAATTCATTGAATTGAACAGGTTTGGGATTACTTAAAATTTCTAAATGAATCTTGCTGCTATTAGTTTTTAAGCTTTGTTTAATTTATATTGTTGATGCATGGCAATGTCTTATAATTAATTTAGGACATTTATTGAACCCTAGAACAAGTAATAAAAATATTACAGAGGCTTTGGGTATTGCTGGAGGTGAAGAAGACGAAGGAATACGAACGACGGATATTAAGGGAGAGAGTAGGCTCCCTAAAGGAGGGAGCAAAGATAGAGCCAGCTCCCAGGGGTGTGGATCCGGCTCCAAGGCTACAAGAGCTTGATCTCCCATATGGGGAGGTGGCTCCCAAGTGTTTGGAGTAGGCTCTCAACTTATGAGAGCCTGCCCTTGCCCTAAAACCCACAAATTTGGTTTTTTGGGGCTGTTTTGGGCTGTCTGGAGTATTTTTAAGCTGTTTAAATTGCACTAGAGGATGTAAATGACTACGATGGACCTATCGAAATATCAAGAAGCATTATCACATTAGTGTATTAAGGAGTGGAGCAACATGAAGTTAAGGAAAAACCTATATGTTGCAAACTGATTTGTTAATTAATTTGCTTTGTGGAACTTAGTAAATCTTTTGAATATGGTTTAATAATATTTAATCATGCTTCAACAGTGTTATAAGTGTAATGGAATATCTTCAATTAGCTATGCATGGATTGGATTAAATTGATATTTAATTTGTTATAAACTATATCAATTGGTGGACTGTTTGGAGGATTTAATTGCTTATTATAACTCTAGTAATTTGTCTATGTTTGATTAAATAGTATTATTCATGTTTAAGCACTATAATAAGCATAATTGATTAATTGAAACTATAGTATTCTTATATGGAGTTAATTGATGTTTTAACTGTTTAGATTTCATCAATTGTTGGATTTATGGATTTTTATGAAATTTACGTTTAAGAATTTCACTATAATATGTTTAGTAACGATTCTTATTATCATTATATTGTTTTAGATTATAATTGATGAACTTATGGTACTATTTTGTCAATTGTTGGATTTGTTGTGTGTGTATGCACTAGTATAGGACGGTGGCATACTAGGGACTAATTAGTTCAAAACACTAAGTCCTACCTATTCTGGAATAAGTTAGATTAACTATAAAAGTTAAGTCCTACTTATATAAGTGTATATGCACCGGTATGGGGCGGTGGCATATTCGGAATGGCTTAGTTTAAAACACTAAGACCTACCTATTCTAGGGATGGATTAGTTTAAAACACTAAGTCCTACCTATTCTGTAATAAGATGGATTAACTATAAAATTAAGTCCTACTTATATATACGTTAGGTCAATAAACATTTGAATTACATACCTTGAACGAACTTATATATATATATGGTGCCGTGATATAAGCTTAAGTCTCAGGATCACGTTTAGGGTACGTATATCGCCTAGGATGAATAACTGGACATAGTTGTTGTTTCCTGGTAGGTCTATGTATACTTGACCACGTTACGTGCGATTTGCATGTTACCTTCTATTCAGGCTAAGAGTACACTGTAGTCTAATGAGCATCCTATAGTGTGTATTTATATCTATATGAACTACTTTATTTATTGTGGAGTTATCTAGGATGTATCTGCGTATCGAGTTTATGTAAGGATTATAGTAAGATAAAAGTTACGTATGGGTCTGACCCACTCTTATTTTTCAAGTGTTCGTCAGTTCCAGACTTAGAGCTTGATCGTGCTGAGCAGATACAATCACTCACTCCTCCGACTATGTAGGACTTCTGTTCTTATTTTAGTTTTGGATTATGGTTATGTATTTTATTTTTTATTGGGATTTTTAGGGGTCCACTAGATGGATTCCTGAGTTGTACGGATTTGGAAAGTTTAAATTATATTAATGTATAATTTTTTGAGGATTTTTAATTTAGAATTCTTTCAGCTATTATTTTATTCTTATTTCATTTTGTATTTCTGCTTGTTTACATATTAATTATTTGGTATGCCTCGAATCTGTGCTTGGACTTGATCACCCATGACTCTAGAATCGAAAGGTATCACAGTTAGTATCAGAGCACTCCAGGTTCTGGTATCCTTAGGAGTGTCTTTCGTTATATGACTTCCGCGTTGCATCTCTTAAAACTTAGAACTATGTTAAGATTCGTTGTACTCTTTTACGGTTCATTAAGAGGAGCGGATGTTAATTATATTCTGTATCAAAGAATGGTTTACCCTGGGAGGAGGATTGGGTCCGAGGCGAAAGCGATAAAGACCCAAAAGAGTAAAGGAGTATGTTTCTCAGAACTTAGGAATCGACGGTTTAATTCTGGTTTGCGCTACTTTTAAAAGTATAACCCAATGAAGGATTTAGGTGTGTGATAAGTCACCGCATCTTGGGCCTACACAATTTCAGTTTTCTCAAAAAGGAGAAAATCGAAGAGGATGAGCCCGAAAGAGTTTCTAATGGAGGATATTTCAATGTATCCAAGAAAGAAAATACTGAATCTTGAGGATGAAGGATCTCACGATGGTGATCTTATTCGCTAGTAGTATAGTGGATGATACTGGTAGAGTTGGTGTAGATTAATCTACATATAGTTAAATTTTCGTATTACCTTTAAAAGAGGTAGGTAGAAAAGTACTTTTCAGAAGTTTAGGAATCGGATGGAGTTCTTATAAGAATGAAGCAATAATTTTATATCACGTTCCAGAAAGTATGGGTTTAGGTTATGACATTTTAAGATGCTTTATAAAGCTACATTAGACGGTTTGCTTTCCGAGTAAAAGAAGGATGAGGGTTAAACATTTGGTATTTGCTTAGGCAAATGGATTTTGTTTTAAGGTATGTTTAGAGGATGATTACCTACGAAACTATAAAAGGAAATTTGAGAACCAAACGGGTAAGGTTGATTCCAAAAGAGACTTTATTTTCTAGAAAGAACGATGTTTTAAGTAACATTATATTTTATTTTATTGTATGTGTCTTATGTGTTTCATTTTCGTCAATTATTCAGGATTAAGAATGTGGTTTAGTTGGGGACACAAGTGTGTGATCAACCAACTACTATTTTGGAGGAATAACGTTAATTACGCTAGGATTGTGAGCATGTAGTCATAGGATTTGGTAGATATACATAATTCTAGCCAATCTATTAAACCTAGACATATATAATTATGGTATTTTTTCAGGATGGGATAATAAAACCAGCAATACGAGTCAAATAATCTAGTATGATTGGTTTGATATACTATGACACCATGATGATTTATCAAAGGTATTGACTTTGTTGAACATCTTTTTGGAAATTTCAAAAGTTATTCCCAAGTCTGTAGGAGGATTTTGTACTGGTTCAAGTGCTTATTGGTTTGACACTGGCTGAGGATAGTAGACAGACTAGCTAGTCATCAGTCTATTCTTAATCAAGAATTTGATTCCTGAGGGGGTGTCATTAGAAGGAGTTGCCAAAGTTACATATCGAGGAAGAAGCAAAGTCTCTTCATTTGCACAAATAATATGAAAATTTTATATATATATATATATATATATATATATGTCACAATTCGCAATAAATAGTTGTTGCTAGGAAATTGTTGACTTTTTGGAGGATGGACAGATTCCATATTATTTTGGAAGTTAGACAGGAAGTCTAATAAACCCTTACTTATGTTAGAGAAGTAGGATGTCAAAGATAGGAAGGTGAGACCAAACGCTTAAATAAAGAAAAGGTGCACGATGTATGTGGAAAGGTTGTAATAAGTTTACTTTTGATAAATGGAATTATTAATTGACTTCCTATATTGGTAAGTTTATCATAGATCAGAATGTATGGATTAGTTGCAAAGTTAGCTTTTGACGATGCTCCAAATTAAAAAATTGGCCAAGATGAAAGCTGGTGGTACCAGACTACCGGCACTTTCTGTAAACAAATTAGAAGGAGGATGTAAGGACTGAGGTTCATAACTCTTAGTTCTTTATTTATTCAAGTGGACATATGATGCTTCACGGAATGAAGCAGATATTTGAAGGACAGACAAGAGGAGGGACACAATAATTTTGTCTTAAAGTCTGATATATATTAGATAATCTAGATGGACCATCAGTTATCGCTAGATCCTTGCAGCCTTTTCTCATACAAGGGTGGGAATGATAGAGTAGTTTCCACGAATTTAGTTGAGAGATTCCTAATTCTACACAAGGGTCAGGTTTCTGGTTGGGATATTGCTTGACTGATAAAATTAAATCAATTTCATTTTTTTTCTATTTTGGAACTAGTAAGATATATATTCATACGAGTAATACAAATCACGAGACGGCTTAGATGGATATATGTGGTGATTCACATTTTGCATTAAGTTTCGTCTGGTGGAAGTAATAGGGAGGAGGATGATCTTACCAACCGATATGGTAATTGAACCTTCGATGGTTATTACGCAATCAGTTGAGTTTTAGCATGTGTAAAAAATAATACTTCTTGTTACTACGGTAATTGAAGAGGTCAACTTAGAATATTGGAGCTGACCTTGGAGGAGGTAGTACCTTACTCAGATGAGTTTAGGGTACTGAAGGAGGATTAGTAGTTTGTTTTAAAGATGCTAGGAAGGTCGGAGTGACTGTGATGCAAAATTCATAAATTTTATGATGCAGTCAAATGGTTATGGGTTGCATCACGACATACAATGTTAGTTTTGGTGAACCGGTACGGATAGAGATATGTACTTAATCATGGAGGATATGCTTAGGACATATATCCTAAGTTTGCATGGGTAATTGAAAGTGTTACTTCATTTTTTAGTTATTATATGTGCTATTGTTGGCATAAGGAGGTTAGTGTGACAATGTTTGAGGTTTTGGATATTACGTAGTGCAGATCTCTCATTTGTTGGTCTGACATGGAAGCGAGGGTTATATAATAAGGCCTTGACTTTATTTAAGGCTACATCGGAGAGAAATACTCTCTTTTGTAAAGGATTGTGCGTGGTTTGGGATGTCTTCCGTATAGGAAGCAATGTGTTTTTTTGGAGGAATGTCAGTTTTACGTATTATATTGATTTTTAACGGATTTTGTTTATCGATTTAGGCAGTAGCCTATAGTTTCGCGTTGCCAACTTGTTCAGTGCTGCATGCATAGGAATTTTGTGCGTATATTCTATGGCACTTGGAGGACTAGGGATTGGTACCTTGGTATAGATATTGGGTACGGATGAATTGTTGTGCAATACAACCTATGTGTAGTTTTGGTGTTTCTTAAAGGACAGAACCTTAAATTTTCTATAAGGATTTGGAATTCAGTGGAGCCCATGCACAGAGGCAGAGTCCACAACAAAACGGAAATGAATTTAAAATAACATAATTCAGAGTTTCGTGAAT
>JAOTQH010143140.1:0-15378 GCA_025631255.1 Cornus kousa
TATATATAAAGCAAAGAGATCTAAACAAGAAAACTCTTAAAAACAAACCCGTTTCTTGTATCAAAACTAAAAGAAAATTTTTTTTTCTACAAACAAGGATCAAAAGAGGTGTTAAAATAACGAACCCATCTATGTGCTTAAACGAAATAGGATACGGTCATCTTTATAACTCACAAAGGGTGAGATGAGTCTGAATCACCTTTTCATCTCACATACATATATTTGTTGGTGTATCTATACATTTTCTATAAACAAAATACACATCTCTCCAATTAGATTGATCTCCAAGAATTAAGAACCATAGCAAGCTTAGCAGCAGCTCTCTGACGCGACGAAGAATAGTGGAGATTAGGGTTCTGTAATTTAATCCCAAAGGTAAAGTTAAAGGTAATTTATATATATATATATATATATATATATTAAATATAGTTGTAAATTATGTATTCTAATTTCGTATAATTTATATGTATAATGTATTAGTATAAATGTATGGAGTATTCGTACATATAGTAAATGACAATAATATATCAGTAACTTTTTTGTGTAAATGCTGACTGGGTACTGACTGAGTGCTAACTGGACAATGACATGGCAAATGGGCTGAGGTGGTTTCATCTCAGCCCTTGAATTTGCACTGGATCTGCTTCAATGAGAGGTGCACTAGAGCAGATTCGGATCCTAATCGGCGGTAAATGTTTAACCGCCCTAAATTTTAAAGAAAAAGAAAATAAAGTGAACAGAAAGAAAATTAGTTTCAATTATGCATTTTGTGGGGAAAAAAAAAATAAAAATTCCTCTCTCGTCTCAGTGGATTGATCCAATGAGGGATTAAAAAAGCTGATTTAATGGTTGAATTAAATTCATATTTACTAAATTTTTAACATATGCATACAACTATTGATTGAAATTTGAACATTTTCAAAAAAAAAAAAACGACGAAAGAATAAAATCCTAGAAAACGATCCAAAACAGAAGAAGAACTACAAGAATACTATGCATATATATATAGATAACTTTGGTAACATTGTTGCCTTGATTTTCTTGACACATATCTCTGTATATATAAGGAGAGATATGAAAAAAAAAAAAAAAAAAAAAAAAAAAAAAAAAACACCTTAGTCACTTTTTTTTTTTTGGTTCAATCATTCTCTTTAGAATTTAAGAATTAAAGTTGTTCAATTCAACCGAATCCTACGAAGTTTTGAGAATTTAGTTATTTGACCAACCTTGATAACTCATAATTAATGATTTGTTCATCCTTGCAATTTTGTTTTAGTAGCATGTTCTGTATACATATTTTAATTTTTGTTGAATTGTTTTCAAGTGGGGTTATTTTGCATTTTTATTTTAGTCGAAAGATAAATTAATTTGTATAATAATATACTCTCTATAATATATTGTATAAAGTATAATGCATAGAATGGTATTTGTATTTATGGTAAAAAAAAGTAAATTTCTTTCTTGACTTGCTGACTTTGTGCTGACTTGGTGATGACAAGGCTATGTTAATGAGGTGGCATTAATCACCCCTGTTAGATGCTCACTAGACGTCATCCACTAAGAGAGTAACCGGCGAGGATATTTTTCCGCATTTTGTTAGCATTAAATTTTGATAGCATGCGAGTGATAAGAAAATAATTTTATATACCAAAACTACCCTTACTAATTCAATATAAAATAATATATATCATGTAATAGGCATAATATATATATATATATACACACACACACACACACACACACACATTTGGGTTATGAATAGATAAATAAATAAATATATATAAATATATGTCAATATATATATATATATATATATATATTTGGTAATTGAATTGGTTTTTTTTTTTTAAAAAAATTTGCATTATTTATTAGGATTTTACTATTGTATTTTATTAACTTACTTCTTTTGTGAGTGTCGAGAATATTTTTAATTTAATGAGTCATAAAAGGGTAACCTAATAAAAGATAAATAATTAATAATTGCAAAATAGTGAATTAAAGTATAATAATACAACTTTTACTAAAATTTAAAATTTAAGATTGTTTTATGGTGGAAACATTTTCAGAGTTATATAGCACCCAACATAAATTCAACCAGTAGAATTGATAAATTGAGCCAGACTTCCAGTTGGCCATGGTGGAAGGAGTGGTGGATGATTGTAAGTGTGTATGTGTTTGTGTGTGTGTTTGTGTGCGTGCGCGCACACGCGAAGGAAGAGAGGAGAGAGAAAATAAATAGCCAAATATTTGATTGGACAAATATGTCATTTATAAATTAGATTTTTTATTGTTAAAATAATAGGTGTAAAATGATAGAATTACTTCAAAAAAGAAACCAAACCAGTTAGAGGAGGGTCATTGCAAAAAAATAAGACATTGAAAGATTCAAACTGTTATTCACTTGAGGCTCGAATCCCAACCTTTCCTACAAGGGGAGGGAAGTACCAACTGAGCTATTACCATTTAGTTCTAAGTTAACAATAATACTTGGGTCTAACCTACTAGCTTTAATAAAGTGTGACAAGTGTTAAAATTAAATATAAAATTAAATTAGGTATTGTCTAACTTTTACTTTTTGACATGTGTTTTAAATTCTAACTTTTGCTTTTGAATACTTGTTTTAGATCAATTGGGCCACATGATGATATCATTTTTTCATTATAAATAAAAAAATCTAGGGTAAAGTATAGTAACACCCCCTGAGGTTTGATTAAAGAACACACAGATAAAAGTTAGCCTATTTTGGGACAAAGACACCCCTTGTATGAAATTCCAACCAAACAAAGCCTTAAATCTATTGAAAAGATGAAATTATCCCTTAATATTAAAATCAGAATTATTATAATATATCAAATATAGTAAAAAGACACAATTGCCCTCAGTTTATTTCAGCTGTCACCACCACCGTCTCCACCATGGCCTCCACCACCACCATTATTTCTTCTGTTCATTCTCTTTCTCTTATATATACACACACGTATGTATTACACACACATACAATTGCAATCCAATCCATACCCTAACCTTCCCCAAATTAATCATAAAATTTCTCCGTCCAAACCAGTGGAGACCCAAAACAACAATCGCCGACATGTTGGTTGATGTAAAAGCTTATGTGAAAACTGAGAGCTAACATGTAGGTTGCATAGATAGAATCCAAACCAGCCCTAACCCAATTGATTGTGAAAACACAACATAACAACCATAAACTTTGTGTCTTTGTCAAATACAAAAAAGTATCTCTATAAAGCACAATAACATATATATATAACCAAAGGGCCTTTGGCCTAATGGTATAACCTTCTCATCTTCAAAGAAGAGGGGAGGGGTTCGAGCCCGGGCGTGGGCAAAAAAATGTGTGTGTTTGCTTTACCAAAAAAAAAAAAAAAACATATATATATATAGAGAGAGATTGATTCCATGCCTTATCTTTTCAATTTCAAGTAAACAAATGAGAATTTAAAAACCTAACAAAAAAATCCCAAAAGATCTAACATTGGGTTTTCAACATTAGGGTTAGCTCCTGCTACATAACTAACAAGAAAAAAAAAAGTAGACCCACATATTTACAAAACCATCTAAATCGTCATGTGAGAATGCCTGAACAAAAAGTTGTTAGCTCTCAATAAATCATTTCTCAATAACTCCAATCTCGGCCCATTTCTTTAGAAACTTGTGCGTGATACAATCACCGTCGTCGCCGCCGCCTGTCGCTATCGCCGCCTTGTGTGTGTGGATATATATGCTATAACTTCGGATCTTCGATGCCCACTCTGCACCGTCCTTTCCTAGGGCAAAGTCCCTATGTATCTGTATATACATATACACACACACACACACACACACACACATATATATATATATATATATGTTTGTTAGTGCGGCAAAAGGAGGAAGAGAGAACGGAGAGAGGAGAGAAGGAAAGAAATGGGTATGGGTCTGCTGTTTGTACACAGAGGTTAGAAAGGTCTTTTCAATATTCAAATTAGTCAATATAAAAGTTAAAGGGCAAAAATGTCAATTCATTACCATTGGAGTGTCTTTGGTAACTGTATCAAACTTCAGGGGGTGTCTTTATCCCAAAATAGATTAAGTTTCATCTGTGTGTCCTTTTGGCAAACTTCAGGAGGTGTTACTACACTTTACCCAAGAATGTATTTTGATAATCCAATAATTCCTATTATATAAATTCAAAAAAATAAAAATAAACAGTAATCCCTTTTTTAGATGTTCTATTCATTAGAGCGATGATTTATATATATATATATATATTGTCACTATCACAATCCAAAGCTAATGATTTATTTATTTCTTTATTGGATTAAATGTTCTAACACTCCCTCAGTATTTTTATTTATTTATTTTTAGAAGGTAGGTTTTCATTTATTGCTTGTAGGTTAAACTTCGGCAAAAATTGCCCTCACACCCCTATTGGAATTAATAGCTATTTGTATTTTAACATAATATGTACTTTTACCATTATAACATTCCATTATGCATTCAATGCTGAACTTAAAATGTCATTTTTGCCCTTGATTTAATTGCCCAGACATCATTCTCTCTCTAAAATGACAACTAAAAAACTTGGGTTAAGGGCAAAAAACCCTCGTCTACTATCGATATAGTGTATATCAGTCCATGTGTGGTAAAAAACTTCCATATACTATCAATTTGGTGCGAATAGGTCCCTGGTGGTGTAAAATAACGATAATACCCTCACTTTAGTTGAATAAATTAATGATTATAAATACAGGCCATGTAAAATGACCCTTCTACTCAAACTCATTACCCTTTCAGAATCTGTTCGTTCTATATCATCTTTCGCTGTGGAGATATAAACTGGATTCCAATTTGCAAACAACGAATGGCAAGGACAACCATCCCTATGGGGAAAGCCAGAATCATAGCAAATATTCTCCAGCCTCTGCAGTTTAGTCTAGACATCCAAGCTTCAAATATCATCAGGGGTCAAATAGTTTTCAAGAGCAACATGTAAGCTCTCACAGTACCTTTTCATCTCACCCCTAAAAATGGCAAGTGGTGGCAGTTTATCATTTATTACATTGAGATATGAAGCACGAAACAAATTAATAATGGAAGATCTTCCAAAAAGAACATCCTCCTTTCCTTTATTTAGGAGACATACCATATAACCAAGAACAATCACTACTTTATCCTCCAATAATGGTTTATCCTCTGATGAAAACAAGCAATGTAATCATTCCACCCCTATTGAGTCAACAAACATTTAATTGCAACCCAATTATCAAAATCTAAACACAGCCCTCAATTGAAACAATGTAAATATAACTAAAAAACTTAGACCCACAACTTAGTCAGTCATTTCATCGAACACATTTATACACCTACAAAGACACACACATATGTATATAGAACACAATGACAAAATCACCTAGGAGTCTAAACTAATGTTCGCAGAGACGGAGCTCGAGAGCTCCACACTGATGATAGAGATGAGATGATGCCGTTCTGACAGCCGCACCTTCTTCTACAACAAGAACCCGAATTTGAACTCGAAAATTTTGGTGTTCCTAAATTGATGAGACTTGAGGAAACAAAGACAGGTTGCTCCAGTAGCAAAGGATTGATTCATATCGGCGGTGAACAGGTGGCATGAGCAATAGCCATGCCACCATAGAAATCGTGGGTCTAATGTGTATATAGATATATGTATATGCATATGCTTAATCTATATTGGAGTATCTATGGAGAGAGAGAGATATTGTTGTTATTGATAAGTACACAAAACCTATTATTCTATGCGCTAAAATAAGGTTTTAATTAGACTTTTATATTATTTAAATATTCTTATATGTTTGTGTTGTGTTTTGTAGGTATTAATGCATGAATGAGAAGAAAATGAACAAAAAGTGGAAAATAAGTGAAAAAGAGATAAAGAAGAAAAGAAGAAAAGAAAAATCAAAAGAAGTAATGTGGTGCACGTGAAGAAAGAAGAAAAGATGAGAGAGAAAGAAGAAAAAAAAGAAAGAAGAAAAGAGGAGAGAGAAAGAAGAAAAGAAGAAAAGAAGAAAAGAAATGAAAAAGTGAAGAAGTGGTTGAATTAGGAGTTAGGAAGTAAATGTGAAGAAGTGGTTGATATATGAAATGGTCAGAGTGCAGAAAGGTGGCGTGAGAAAATCAAGAAGCTGTTTGGGAAAAGCCATCATCACAACCTACAAGTGGGTTGTCTTCCTTTGGCTATAAAAGGCACACTCCGGAAGCAAATAAGGGTGTGTAGATTTGGGGTAGAAAGTTAGAGATACAAAGTTAGAAAAAGTTATAGTTTTTGAAAGTTTAATTTCTTTTGTAATTTTCTTTAAAGCTTTATTTTAATGCAAGTTATTTTCACAAGTTTCATTCGCATTTAATTTCTCATTCAAGTGTTTAATGTTTTATAGTTGTAATTTCATTTCCATAGTTCGTGACAAATCTCAAAATCAATATTTTTAAATCTCTTGTTCGGAAATAGAAACTCACCTTGAATGCGTGGTTCGACCCTACTTGCCATTAGACATCTTTAGTGAAATGGTTGTAGGTATTTTATATGTTGATATGGAGTGTATTTGACAACGATAAGTCCATAAATACACACCTATCATGCGGCGGTGGTGTTCTCTGGAAGCCTCAGCGTGGAGACTTGTGCACGGGCGTCACGTGGAGGGGCAGACTCGGTTGCTAGACCCAACTGCTATTCAAACCTCGGGTAAGTTAAATTTTATTTACCTTTTTTCCTTTTTCTTTTCTGTGGTGCTGGGTTGGTGGCGTAACTTTTACGCCTTGTTTTATACTGACATGTTTGGTAAGTGGTTTAGATATGTGAGGGTTTTACCTTCCACGTCATCTGGTTTATGTTATCTCTATCAGCAATTTCAATTTTCAAAGTATCCAGTGGCTTCAGACTTTCTTTTCCTTCCTTTGGCGTCTCCAATACGCCATTATTTTAGTCCCTATAAAATTGGTGTGATGAGGCAGTGGGGGTGTTTTGTACTCCTTTCTTCTGTCTGTCTTTATCCTATGGTTGAAGTCAATATGGAAGCAAATATCATCGATCAGTTCTAAGGGCTTACACTTACTCAGGCTAAAAAAGAGTCGGTCCTTTTAACTGTGGATGATACGGCTCAAAGTGTTCAAGTATGTTGTCATAGTTTGTTTGGAAAGATTTAGATGTCGAAGACAATCACTTTGGCTAGAGCAAAGTTTACCTTGGGCAAATTATTTAACAAGTTATGGCCAAAGGACCAACTCCATGTATCTCCTTCAAAGCGTATACAGGTGTTCAAAATTGCGGGAAATTTATTCCAGCTTATCATCACACAGTTCGGTTCGGCAACAAATTCTTAATGGTTGTACGTGGCTTTTCGACGGTCATTTGCCTGTGATTATGGAGTGGGAGGATGGGTTGCTTATCTCGGATTCCCCTTTTCAACTTTCTCCCTTTTGGATTCAAATTCTCGATGTGCATACAAATTTCTTATCTGCCAAAGTGGGCTAGAGAATTGCTGCAAGTTTGGGTCGTTGTCTTAAAGTGGAGCTTCGGGATTGGGTTTGGTTGAAGGTAGAGAACTGTTGGTGGCTGATAGTCGGATTCTGCGTTTAAAAGTTGAGTTAGATATTTTTAAACCTTTGCGTCATAATGTTTTACTCACTAGTCCTTCAAATCGGAGTTTTGGGCTCAAGTAAGGTATGAAAAACTCTATTTTTTGTTTTTGTTTTGCTTGTGGTATTATTGGTCATCATTGGAAGAAGTGTACTTTAGGCATGACTCGCTCCTTAGTGGAGTTGAAGGAGTATGGCTTGTGGTTAGGGGTGGATGGGTTTATTGGGAAGGATCTTTGGAATTCGGATAGTGAATGAGGGGATTATGTAGATGCTGGTCTTAGTAAAAGTTGGTTGTACATGGAGGATGGGGACTCAGATAGTGGTGACGAGCTTGGCAAATCGAAGTCTCTGTCTTCTAATTGTTTAGTGCAGGAGTGGTTTAAGGAAAATTGCCATCTCGTTGGACCTAATGCTGTGGAGTAAGGTCCTAATCCTTTAGATAAATTTGATAAAGAGGGGGTGGTTTTATCTACAGTGGGTGGTTAAACCTTGTTGATTACGGGTGATAGATGTGGGGATTAGTTTATGGGAAATGTGGTCCTTCCTGGGGCTGATGTCCAGCAGTTTCAAGGAAAGACAGTGGATGGGGAATTTATTCCGCTTGATGTTGATTTAGGTGGGCAGGATGGCAAAATGGGTCTTGGTTCTTCCTCTCAGAATCATATGGCTTTTGCACATATTGAGGAGCCCATTCACTGTGTTCATGTTTGCTCACCGATTAAGGGTTGGATTTTGCCTTTGTCTCATTGGGATCAGTTGACTAAAGCTCGGTCGAGAGATATAAGGCAATTGTAAAGTCATCTCGGGAACGACCCTTTGCGAGTTCGGCTTCGTCTCAAAGCTAGGTATTGTAACGACCTACTCCACCACATGATATGATATTATCCACTTTGGGCCTGAGCCTGCACGATTTTGCTCTTAGGCTTTACCTCAAAAGGCCTCATAGCAATTGGAGTGACACACCTACATATAAATACTTCACATTTTCCTTACCCAGGTGATGTGGGATTGTGCACCCGTAGCTCACCAGTGTGGTAGCCTGCCAGTATCTTACACTCGTCCATGGCACATCCGCCTACAGGGTCATCACAATCCACCCCCTTAGAGGCCCGATATCTCCGTCGGCACACTTTACTCTGTTGGGGCAGGTAAAGTTAATTTCTGGTGATGTCCCATTTTACTCTGTTGAGGTAGATGAAGGCTTAAGGTACAAATGACGCCTAGTAGTACCTCCTGCTAATGATTTGAGAAAAGATGTGATGACTGAGGTTCACAAATATGAGTTCTCTGTCCATCCAGGTGGGGATAATTATGACATGAAGTGACAATTTTGGTTGACAGGAATGAAGAAGGACATAACCATCTTTGTTTTCAAGTGTAGTACTTGTCAGATGGTTAAGATTGATCGTCAGAGACCGCTTGGTTCCTTGCAACCACTCTCTATACTGGAGTGGAAATGGGATAGTATCTTTATGGATTTTGTGGAGGGATTACTAAATTCCAATAAAAACCACAATTCTATTTGGGTCATTGTTGATAGGTTGACCAAATCAGTTCATTTCTTGCCTGTTCGTACTGATTTCACTTCAGAACAGTTAGCGAGGCTTTACATTGCGGAGATTATGAAGCTGCATGGCATACCGATGTCTATTATATCAGATAGGGATTCGAGCTTTGTATCGAGTTTTTGGGAGAGTTTTCAGTAGGCTTTGGGTACCAAATTACATCTTAGCACTGTTTATCATCCTAAGACTGATGGGCAGACCGAGTGGGTTAATCAGATCATAGAGGATATGCTTCAAGCTTGTGTTATTGATTTTAAGGACAACTGGGAGGATTATTTGCCACTTGCAGAGTTTGCCTACAACAATAGTTTTCAGAAGACTATTGGTATGGCACCGTTTAAGGCGTTGCACAGCTGACCATGTCGATCTCCTGTTTGTTGGTTAGAGGACGGTAAGAGCAGATTTTTGAGTCCTGAATTTATCAAGAATACCATGGAGAAGATTGCTTTTATTTGGGACCATATGCACACTGCCGAGAGTAGGCAGAAGAGTTATGCAGATCGTCGTACTCGTAATTTAGAGTTTCAGGTGGGAGATTAGGTGTTGCTCAAAGTGTCTCCCATGAAGGGCGTAATGCGTTTTGGGAAGAAAGGGAAGTTGTCACCATATTTTGTCGGTCCTTTTATGATTATGGATCGAGTCGGAGTCATACCTTATCGGTTAGCACTTTCGGATCATCTACATTGGTTTTATAATGTTTTCATGTTGTGAAAATTTCTGCGTGATAAGGATCGTTATCAATATATAGATGTTGGCGACACTGAGTTACAGCCGGATGCGACATATGTTGAGTCATCGTGTCATATTTTTCATCGCTGTGATCAAGTGCTTCGCAACAAGACTATTCCTCTTGTGCATATTCAATTGAGTCATCAAAATAAGGCCGAGTCTACTTGGGAATGGGAAGATGTCATCCGTTCAAAATTTTCAGAATTACTGAAATAAGGTAAAAGGTGAATTATTTTATTTATCTACGTGTAAATTTGAATTGTTTGTGCATTTGTTTTAGAATTTTATTTGTTTGTCATTTAAAAGCTAATTATTTAGGGTTGTTTTAGGGTTTTATTTGTTTGTCATTTAAATACTAATTATTTAGGGTTTATTTTTATTTTATTTTATTTTATTTTATCTACTTGGCCAATTGAATTGTTCGTGGAGTGTTTATTTATTTGTTATTTAAATGTAATTATTTAGTAGAAATTCTTTAGTTAATTGTAAATTTTTACTTTATTGGGGTTATTTTATCTTTTTGTTTTTATTTTTTTAAGTTAGTTATATGGATGGATGGATATATATATATATATATATATATATTAAGGTGTTATATGTATATATTTAGTATATTATATATATATATATATATAATAAACTATTGATGTGATATCTATATAGATATATATGTATGTTTACATATTTATATATGAATATATATATGTGAGTAAATACATAAAGGTATATATCTGTTGTTCTAATTTTATTATTAGTATTAATATTTACAATGTGAAATTAGTATTGTTTGAATTTTATATTATTAACTTTTTAGGATTTATGTGTCATTGGTTTTGTGGGTTAGTGGATAAGTTTTGCGTGGTCTGTTATGTGGTGTTAAAGTAGAATTAGGTTAGTTTATAGTATATATATATATATGTTTAAGAGTTGGGTGGAGAACACTGTACGTAGAAAATAAAGAACAGAGAGGGGCGGTGAGAAAAGAGAAAGAAAAGAAAGAAAGAAAGAGGGAGAAAAAGGAGAAGGGTATGAGGCCTTTCGGGTAAAGTACAATAGCAAAACTGTGAGAGCTCAGGTTTAAAGCGGGTAATATCATACCATGTGGTAGAATGGGTCTTCATAGGGATCCTTCCCGGTGCGAACTGGTCGGAAACGTTGTCAATATTTCGGGAGGGTCATCTAGGCATCATTCACAGGGGGGAAAAAAGCGTAAGGCATTGGCGGGCCAGCTTGAGGTTAGTTAATTTGCATCCCGAGCCTTTATCTTATGGAGTTGTGATCAGTCATATATCTGATTCCTTCGGCAAATCGGGTGCTCATAATGGTGAATCTTGCCAATCGGAGTCGTCTCAGTCCCAGTCTTTTGCTACACAGTTGGCGTTACTTGTAGGGTCTAATCTACCCTGCTTTTTCAAAACCAATTGATGTGTTGCTTGTGTCAAGGGTAGACCTTGCTTTTGTTGCTTTTGGTTCAGATGTTCTATGGGGGTGGCTAGTCTGGTTGTTGTTGTGGTTTTGTTGTTAGTTGTGTTTTCCTGGAATGTTGTAATGGTGGTTTTTTGTAAGTGCCGTTGGGGCGCTTGTCCTTGTTAAAAAAAAAAAAAAAAAAAAAAAAAAAAATTATTATTATTATTGATCGAATAGTCGACCCAATAATCCGATTATTTAAAGGCATACTTTTTATTCTTAAGAAATTAATATTAAAAGAGAAGGGCCAACAAAAATTATAATATAAAGAAGATAAAACCGAAGGCAAACAAAATATGAAAGAAAAAAGGAGAAAAAAATTAGAATAATTACTCTTTGTTAAAACAATTAAGTGAGAGAAAATGGGGAGAGAGAAGAGGAATAAGAGAAAATAATTATAAAACATCTTGATAATATGTAAATACTATATATTTTAGCATTAAATAATATATGTTTAAAATATTATATAATATATTACATGCATGAGATCGGATTAATACAAGAGTAACGTTATTAAGAGAGTTTCTTTAAGAGTCATGAACTTTCTATATTTAGACGTTTGATTGAAAGATATATTAAATAATTTATTTGTCTTTTCACATATATAATTTTTTTTTTATAACAAAAAAGTCTTAATCTAATGATTAAACGTGAAAAGATGATCTTTTATCACAAGAGAGCTCGATCTATTCAAAACATCATTACTCTAATGTTGTACCAAAAGAGCTCTATTCAAAACATTACTCTAATGCTGCATTTTTGGTACGCAAGACTTAATGGAATGTTCTTTACAATTGTTCCTTTGTTTTGTATGATATTTAAAGTGAGAATGACTATAGCCTTAGAATGAAAATTCATTCCATAATTACTACCACCATTCCCAAAGTATATATATATTTTTAACATATCAAGTTCCTAAAAAATCTAATGTTCCAAGTTTAATAATCATCACCACCGCCGCCGCTTCCTTTCACCACTACTATTTCCACTACCTGTATTGCCATTACCACCACTGCCACCGCTTTCCACCTCTACTATCACACCAGTACTGCTGCAGTCACCACTACCTCCATTGCTTTCCACCATCACCACCTTTACCGCTACACCATCGACATCCATCATTACCACCACCACCTTCCATTGTCGACTTTCACTATCATCATCATTATCACTACCACTGCCATTACCTTTTACTAACACCGTCGCCACCATGATGAGCACTGCTACCTACACCACTGCGGCCTTCCTTCAGCACCAAACCACTACTAATGCCTTCCGTCGCCACCACGTACCACCACCACCTACACCATTGCATGAGAGGATACTGGGTCCCAAAAGGGGGTGATTGTGACATCCCACATAGTTAGGGGGGAGAAATTGCTGAGTATATATACACCTCGTAACCATGTAGACACATGTGGGGTGTGCACAAGCCCATATGGGTCAGGCTAGTAAGGATGCTGGGTCCTACGAAGGGGTATCATAACATCCCACATCGCCTGGGGAGAAGTTACGCGTTGAGATTTATATGTGGATACCTTTTTAAGTATATAGATGCGTTTTGAGTAAAACCATCAGCACCAAGAGAAGAATGTGTAAAACGAATAATTTACACAGTCTTGGGTGGGTTGTGACAAATGGTATCAGAACTAATCCCCAGTTGGAAATAAGGAAGCGTAAATAAGCCTACACGGGTTAGACCAGTGAGAACACTTCCTAAGAGGGGACGATTGTAACGTCTCACATCACCTGGAGGAAGAAGTTGTTGAGATTTATATGTATGCATGGACATTCTAAATCTTGTAGGCATGTTTTGAATAAAACTTTGACCATCGAGAGGAAAATGTGCAAACTGGTCAATATCTACATGGGTTAGGGTGGGTCATGACAACCGTTGTCTTCAAACATTACCACCTACACCATTGCCACTTTCCACATCCACCACCATCATTGCTGCCATCCACCACCATTGTCATTTCTTTTTTTAAAAAAAATACACTAACATTTTTTTTGTTAATTTAATTTATTTGTCATTGAAAATGCCAGGGCATTTTGGATAATTCATTTTGAAATTCATTTAATTCTAGGCAAATTGGTCTAACCAAACACTAAAATGGTTATTATCATCCATTCTTACTAAGGCTGCAACTCAGACGAGTTGGGCACTGGTTGGAGGTACAATTTGAGCTTAACCCGGTATATTAAATGTTTAACCAAGGCTATTCAACCCGAGCCTAACTCATTCTCTTAATTTTAAACTCGGGTTTGCAACTTAGGCTTAGATTTTGGGTTACAAAATCGGGTTAATTCAATTTACTAATATAACCAATCTCGACACTGGAAATTTAATGTGAAGTTGAATTGGTTTAAAATGTTTTTGTAATTTTTTTAATAAATTACATACAAATTCTTAAAAAATTAATTCTCCTAAATGTTAACATATATATAATAAATTAAGATTTAACAAGGGAAGTTGAAAAGAAAAATGATGACCATACTTTAAATATTCTATATAATGTATTTAAAATTATATCTATATATATATAATTTGAGTTCGGGGATGACTCAGTGCTAGCACTTCAACCCAAGTCAAATCATAATTAAGTTTGGGTTGAGAATTTTCAACCCAAGCCCAACTCTACTTGTAAAAATGGTTGTCCAAGCCCATAAAAAATAATTATTTCTCCCTATATTTTACTTTCTTATCCCGCCAATAGCAAACCTTTCACACCATCGCCACCGGAAACTTATAACAAAAAATAAAAATAAGATTCAAGTATGTAGAAACTACGTGATTAAAATATATATCTAATCTTTGGCAAGTACATATTTATCTCATTAGAATATAATGTAAAGGGATATAAAATCTTAAAAAAACCCTAGAATCTACAGTATGATTGCAGAAGATAAGATTAAACGAAAGTGATGAATCAAACTATGTTTATTAAAATAAATAAATAAATAAAAGATGGTCGAGCAGTTCATATCTTACCGCCAGTTACAGATTCTTCTCTATTACACTCTAGAAAAGTGGGAAACAAAGAGCCATAAAGGAATGAGAGAGAAGAAAGAGAACCGCGAGTGGGAAAGGGGAGGAAAGAGAAAATTTACTTACATGGCAGTGTAAAAGTGCTGTATAAAATATACAACCCTTTTACACATGGGTGATGTGACAATATATCTTAACAGACCGCTGGAGATGAAAAAAATTTATAAATCATATGTGGCAGTATATATTTTATACAAAAGGGTTTTTTAACATACAACTAGATATGCTCGAAATGAACCATTATCAAATAAGGACCATGCTACTAGGCACAAACACTAGAGAGCCAATAATTTGCATCTATAAATTCCAACCCATGAATTACCAAGAGCAACAAGTGACGTGGCCCAATGAAATTGCAACAAGTGTCTAAAAATAAATATAAAATTAAGTTGGGCATTGCCCATCTATTTCTGGGTATAACCCATCTATATTTTTTATTTTCTTTTATTCTTTCCTTCTTTCTCTTTAGTCTTCACGTCCGGCGCCATAAGTGACTCCACCTCATTACCAGAGTAAACCAACCGATTGAATTCCAACCATAGTTATCAAAATCGCGATTCGGAGTCGTAGAATCGCACGATTCTACGATTCAAAAGCCAAAATCGATCCAAATCGTAACAAAATCGGTCAATTGGTAGAATCGGAGATAGAATCGATAGAATCGGGAGTAGATCATAGAATCGTATGATTCTACACGATTCAATCGATTTTACAAATTTCATAATACACTGTCAAATACTAACCCCAATTTGTCAAAGACTTACCCCAATTTGTCAAAGACACGCGAAAGATTGTTATTCAATCATGAATCCTAAAGGTTTCATCACTACGACTATATTATAGGTGACGAGAAGAGGGGAATTCACTGGACAGTCACAAAAATCAAATTAAAATCACATAAATAGGCAAAACATGGTACCTTCATCCTTGCTCGCTGGAAGAACTGGT
>JAOTQH010143250.1:0-15376 GCA_025631255.1 Cornus kousa
AAGAAAGGAAGGAAAATAACCGGGTCATTACAACAATAATACTAATCACGTGTTATGTATAATGAACATAAATTTTTTTGGGGTTTTTTTTGGAATTTATAAAATAATTGAAAATTGATACACACCCCTTTCAACTATCCAAGATAGAGGGTGACTTAGCAAATGGACATTAGCTGAAAAGGAACTGAAATAAGAATTGACTTAAATACCCATTAGGCCTATTTAAAAATCTACTTTGTGGATGCGTCTTGATTTTTTTATTAAATAACATAAACGACATCATTTATAAAAATTAACACTTCTATTGTTTTTTTTTTTTTTTTAATATGTTAACATTTTACCTGTCAGTCAAGTTCACATTAGTCACATTGAATGAACATATTTTTTTATGGAAAAAATTTATTTTGAAACACATATAAAAATAAATAATAAATAAATAAATAAAAACAACAACAAAAGAAGTGTTAATATAAGCATAAGTTTTTCATTGAAAGAAACAACTCATTTAAAAGGTGAATGAATTTAAACGTGATATATATATTCCCATTCCACATTTAATTATTAGAGACACTATAAAATTAGTCCGTCAATCAGGCTTACCATTTATCCATGGAATTATAGAAACACGTGTTACACTGTAACTTGTATAAATATATATTAGAGTTCTTTTGTATCCAAAAATAATAATAATAATAGTAATTATGTGTTATGTACAATGAACAGAAATTTTTTTCAGGTATTTTTAAGAATTTATAAAATAATTGAAAATTGGTATACACCCCCTTCAACTATCCACGATAGGGGGTGACTTAGCAAACGAACGTTAGCTGAAATGGAACTGAAATAGGAAATTGACTTAAATACCCATTAGGCCTATTTGAAAATCTACTTTGTGGGTGTGTCTTGATTTTTTTTTTATTAAATAACATAAACGACATCATTCATAGAAATTAACACTTCTATTATTTTTTTTTTAATATGTTAACATTTTACCCAATTGTCAATCAAGTGCACATTAGTCACATGGAATGAATAGATTATTCTATAGAAAAAATTTATTTTGAAATATATTTTTAAAAAAATAAACAATGGAAGTGTTAATATATGTATGAGTTTTTTATTGAAAGAAACAACTCATTTAAAAGGTGAATGAATTTAAACGGGATATATATATATATATATATATATATATATTCCCATTCCACATCTAATTGTTAGAGACACTATAGAATTAGTCCGTCAATCACGCTTACCCATTTATCCATAGAATTATTGAAATATGTGTTACACTATAACCAGTATAAATATATATTGGAGTTCTTTTGTAGCAAATAATAATAATAATAATAATAATAATAATAGTAATAGTAATCGCGTGTTATGTACAATGAACATAAATTTTTTTGGGGTATTTTTTTGGAATTTATAAAATAATTGAAAATTGATACACACCCCTTTCAACTATCCAGGATAGGAGGTGACTTAACAAATGGACGTCTGCTGAAAAGGAACTGAAATAAGAATTGACTTATATACCCATTAGGCCTATTTGAAAATCTATTTTGTGTGTGAGTCTTGATTTTTTTTTTATTATTAAATAACATAAACGACGTCATTCATAGAAATTAACACTTCTATTGTTTTTTTTTTTTAATATGTTAACATTTTATCGGATTGTCAGTCAAGTTTAGATTAGTCACATGGAAGGAATAGATTTTTTTATAGAAAAAAATTATTTTGAAATATATATAAAAAAATAAATAATAGTAGTGTTAATATATCGCATTTCACATTGAATTATTAGAGACACTGTAAAATTAGTACGTCAATTACGCTTACCCATTTATCCATAGAACTATAGAAACATGTGTTACACTGTAACCCATATAAATATATATTACAGTTCTTTTGTTGCCAAATAATAATAATAGTAATCACGTTTTTTGTACAATGAACAGAAATTTTTTTGGGTATTTTTTGAAATTTATAAAATAATTAAAAATTGATACACACCCCTTCAACTATTCACGATAGGGGGTGACTTAACAAACAGACATTAGCTGAAAAGGAACTGAAATGGGAAATTGACTTAAATACCCATTAAGCCTACTTGAAAATCTACTTTGTGAGTGCGTCTTGATTTTTTTAATTAAATAACATAAACGACATCATTCATAGAAATTAACACTTCTATTTTTTTTTTTTTTTAAATATATTAGCATTTCACCATATTGTTAGTAAAGTTCACATTAGTCACATGGAATGAATAAATTTTTTTATTAAAAAAATATATTTTTAAATATATATATAAACAATAGAAGTGTTAATATAAGTATAAGTTTTTCATTGAAAGAAACAACTCATTTAAAAGGTGAATGAATTTAAACGTGATATATGTATTCCAATTCCGCATCTAATTATTAGAGACATGGTAGAATTAGTCCATCAATCATGCTTACCCATTTATTAATAGAATTATAGAAACATGTGGTACACTGTAACCTGTATAAATATATATTAGAGTTCTTTTGTAGCGAAGAAATAATAATAATAATAATAATAATAATAATAATAATAATAGTAGTAGTAGTAATAACGTGTTATGTACAATGAACAAAAAAAGAATTTGGGGTATTTTTTTGGAATTTATAAAATAATTAAAAATTGATACACACCCTTTTCAACTAACCAGGATAGGGGGTGACTTAGCAAATGGATGTTAGCTACAAAGGAACTAAAATAGGAATTGACTTAAATACCCATTAGGCCTATGTGAAAATCTACTTTGCGAGTGCGTCTTGGTTTTTTTTTTTTAATTAAATAACACGGCATCGTTCATAGAAATTATCATTTCTATTGTTTTTTTTTTTTTTTTTAGGTAAAATACATTGACACCCCTTGAGGTTTTGCAAAAGGGCACTCAGATGAAAGTTAACAGCTTTTGGGACAATGACATCCCCTTAAATAAATTTCATCCAAATAAGGCCTTAAATCATATAAAAATATAAAATTACCCCTTAATATTAAATTCAAATTTATTACCAAATATTACACTTGTCAAAATACCGCAATTGCCCTACCACAAATTAGCGCCAGATTAATAACCCTAATATTTCGTTTCTTCTCTCGTATGGCTCTCTCTCTCTCTCTCTATTTTTCTACTCGAAGATTAGTCCACCATCGGTTCGTAAGGCAAACTGCGGAGACGTCATTGTCTTACGTCACCCAACTACACGAATGAAGTCCCGACCTCCCGAGGTACCTCCAGAACAAGACCTCTTCACCGTTCAGTCAAGATCCAACACAAGGCAACGCCGATGAGGACAATCTGCAAATTGCTGCCTGAATCGATGGGGTCACCGGAATCCATGAAGGCCATAGTTGCCAATGAGATGAGTCTCTCCTCTCTCCGTTCTTTCTTCCTCCTCTTGCTACCCTAACACCAACACACACACATATGTATATATATATATATATATATATCCTAATCTCATTGCGAAAATCGTTACAGAGAGGTACAACCAAACGACCTTGCTTGTAAAGAGCTTCGATCAAGGAAGAAGGAAAGACTTTCCAACCAAGCCTTCTAGTCCCGTTACCCAACGACTTACTCAACGACCTAACTGGTTCAATCCGAATCAAGAGGGAAAAGCTGAGGAATTGTTCCCTGATTGGTAAACTTTGTTTTGGAATTAACTTCATAAGCCTAAATTTTCTTCCCTGGTCGTAAATTGTAAATTTTCTTTGTTCCTAAATTTTGTTTAGGAACTTCATAGGCTTTGGCAAGCCCTAAACAAATGGGGGTTATCAATTTTTTTATTTTGAGAAATTGTGACAGAATGAAAACAAATGGTTTTTTTTTAACCAAAAATTTTGGTTATGTAATAATTCATTATGTAAATTTTGGTGTCAAATGTTGAATGTTGGTTATGTAATGATAGATAATATAAATTTTGGTATCAAATGTTGGTTATGTAATGTGTAATGACTTGGTACAAGTTTATCATGGATTGTGGATTGTGAAGGGCTTCTTTTATAAAGTTCAATGTTGGTTATTAATCTGTTTCGGAATGTATATATATATATATATACATTATCTATATTCTTCATCTGGGATGTATATATATAGTCTATATTCTTAGCATTATTGTCCTTTGTCATAAGGGGTAGTTTAGTCTAATTTTTTAACTTGTAAGGTTAAAAAAGTCAACTAAATTGTCAAAGGACAATTTAGTCAATTTTTCAAGTCAATTGGCATCAAGGAGTGTCTGTGTCCATTTTTCAATCTTCAAGAGGTGTTTTTGTCCCAAAAATATATAATTTTCATCTGAATGTCCTTTTGCCAAACCTCAGAGGGTGTTAAAGTACTTTACTCTTTTTTTTTTTAATATGTTAACATTTTACCAGATTGTCAGTCAAGTTCACATTAGTCACATGGAATTAATAGATTTTTTTATAGAAAAAATTTATTTTGAAATATATATATAAGAGAAGAATAACATGTAGGCATAAATAATATAAAAAAGGTAAAAAAAAATTAAGCAATATTTCTTGTAGTGTCCCTTTAACAGATCTGTATAAAATGAAAATCAATAAAGCCAAATAAATGAATGCATAATATAATTTTCAAATATATATATATATATATATAACATATAAATTTTTAGGAAAAATCCAAATTTATATAGGTCTAAAGGCTGGATGAAAATACAAATATAGTATAAATTATATTTAATGATATATATTATTATTATATATACCGTTATATTATGATACATATTATATATAATATTATAATGGTATATAATATATATATATATATATATATATATATGATGGGTAAATAAAAGAAGTTAAGCAACAAGACAGGTATATGTTGCTACAATAATGCAGGATATGCGGCTAAGAGTGATAATGGAGTTAATATGTGTGTGGGGGTATATTAAAATAACGTACATGGACTCTTTTGTCTAAAAAGATATGAGAAAACTCAATTTCCAAGCAACTCCATTTCATCTAACTTCTATCAATTAAATCACCCCTTAGATAGTTGAGAAGGGGATTGGTAAAAAGAATATATAAAAGAGGGGTTTAATGCAATTCACCCAAAAAAAGAAAACAAACAAAATTTACAATATTTTTTTTAAATTTTATAAATTTAGGGGTTTTCAATTTTTTTTTCAAATTTATAAAATAACTGAAGACTGAAATTCATATATCCTCAAGCAGGGGCGGACCCATCAAATTTTGTAAAAGGGGCAAAAGTGAAATGTTTTTATAATTTCAGGGGGCAACAGTAAAATTTCATTGATTTATAATTGTAATATGAAAAAATTTCTAGTATTTAGTGCTAAAAAATATATACTCGGGGTCAATTGCCCCGAGAGTCTTTTTAAGTCCGCTGTTCAAAATGGACTTGAACCATCTACATTCTACATTATTTGGAACCGCAAGAACTCTGTACTCTTTCATACATGCCAATCCCAAAATGCCCTTGTATTTTTTCTAGAAGGTCGGTATGGGCCTCAAAATCTGTTACGCAACAGCATTTCGGATCTAGTGCAAACAAGGCAACAGATTGGGCTGGGCCTGATAATTTAACTCTTGTTATTGGGCCAGAAGAAGAAGAACATTTCCAACTTTTCAAAATACAGAAAGATGGACCAATTATTAAAATCATCTCCTGTGCACTCTCCCTCCAGCAGTCCTTGAATGCCGCAACTCACTGTTTTAGTTCGTTTTATATACACTAAAAGAATGCATGAAAGTCCAAAGTTCGAATTTTCTGTAAGTTATTTTTTTAAGAATTTTTTTAATAAATATTCCAGTGCATGTTGGATATGATATTATATGTGGCCGGTGGGTGAATTATGAGGTGATGAATTATTGAGCGCTCTAAAAGGTCCGTCATTCTTTTTTAGAAAAAAGAAAAAAGAAGCAATTGTATGGTGCCAACAGATCTTCTGAATATGTTTTTTTACATGATATAAACCCTTACCATATGAGTACATACCAAAATTTAAAATAAGCAAGGTATTGCTGTGTCAAGGTTGGGGTGCGAATTGTAATTGTAATAGTCAATCTTCTTTTTAATAGTCAAAGGTTAGGGTACGAATTAAAATTGACCTACTTGAATTTTTGCTTTGCACAAGCAAGCCTGGGCAATTTTCAATTATTTAATAACTCCTCCACAGCAACCGACGAGTATGAAGCAAGTTACTTAAATTCGCACTGCCCCCGTATAACTCGCTCTAACTATTTATAATTTGAAAATATGGTTTTTTGAGCAAAAATGGTGGATAATGACCATATGACAAGTATTCATAATGGTCATTTATTAATCAAGAAAGGGACAGTGGTAGATAAATTCACATGGTAGGTAAAACATGTGTGAATTTCGATGACAAGTTTAATTGATGAGAGAGGAGGCAATTGAAAACTGTGAATATAGAAATATTTGCAATAGAAGTAAAGTAATCAACTTTGGTAGATTGAAAATATCTGTATGGCTTGAAAGTTAGCTGAGCGCATATGGCACGACATGTTCGTACACAAGAAATTTCTAGCTCCTCAAATTCTTCACACGAAAGCAACTCCAGCGGCCCTCGTTCTTCCCCAACTTTCTCCATCACAATTATTTTCATTGTTTCATAATCTTAAGGCATGACGACAAGATTAATGCATGGTGACGATGAAATTATTGATAAGATGATTATTATTATTATTATTATTATTTTTTAAAGTTAAAGTTAAATTGGATTAAGAAAGGCTAGCCATAGCTAACCATAGGGCCAAGCCCAGAATACAAAGCAGATTAAAACAGCCAAAAAAACAGCCAATCTTATTGATAAGATTGTTCACCTGTTTATTATTCTCGTGCAAAAAAATTTATAAACGGTTTAAATCTTAATGTGGAATATAAATCATATGATATATAGTGATAGAGTCGACTTCAGATGATAAGGAAACAATCATTTTTTATCTTTCTTGCATGGCAGCCTATATATATATCCTTTTACATATATGACTAATTTGCACATAACACCGAAATTAATTAAACTAAAAACAAGACTCTCAATAGTACTGCCCGTATATTTGCCAAAAACAAAATGAGGAAATTAAACAAAGACTAGTTAGAATGACCCCATAGATAAACAAAGACTAGCTTGTACTCTCTCCAAAATCACATTTATCATTACTCAGTTACACGAGATGGTAATTCAATTAATAAAACAGTTGAATTGATTAAACTAAAAAGAGTTAGGCTGTTAATTTTTCTTTTAGCATGCCTCTCAGGGGACGTATTATATAAACACTTCTACAAACAAAAAAAAATGCACATATAATACTAAAAAAATACTACAGACTATTACATTCTTTAAATAAATTACATAGAGTAGTTCGCTTAAACATGACATCAAATTTGTTATTAAATTTAAAATTATGTTCGATTGTATGGAGTTAAAGTCTTGAAATTAGTGAAATTGAATTAAAATTGAACTAATTTTTTTTTTCAATTTCACCGATTTTAATTTCATGTAATTGAATATAACCTAAATCATTTCAAATGACTTAAATCATTTCAAATGATGCCCATTTGTGTATTTATAGAAACAAAATGTAAATGAAGCGATTGTGTGCCGAAGTTAATTAAAGAACGATTGATATCTTCAAAGTTTAGATGAACAATTTTATTGCAACATAAATAATAATAAAATAGAACTAGTTTAGTGCACAAAGTTTTGCAAAGAGATAATATTTTTACTTTTAAATTGATGACTTTCGAATAACAATAAAACAATTTTACCCTACGTTTCACTTAACGACATACAAAATAAAACATTGATACAAAATCATATAATTAAGTAGTTTATTCATTTAAGTCTTTGTAGAAAGTGTATAGGAAGCATCGAATCGGGAAAGGCGTGTGGAATTCAGTAGATAATGTGTTTTTTCGATTGCAATTCAGCAGTCAACGGTTCCAGAAAGGACATATATATATATATATATATATATATGTTGCACCTTGTGGGTAACAAGGAATGAGGAAACAATTTAAAAAAAAAAAAAAAAAAAGATTTTTTCATTTTAGAGAAATGAACTAGTAAATTAGTAATATATATAAAAATGCTGGTATATTTTTTTATAGAACCAAATATAAAAATATAAACGTAGTATTATTTAGGTTTTAATTAAAAAATAAAGTAATTAATAACAGTATATTTTTATTTTCTAAGCATAAAATTGTAATACAATGTAAATGGAAGATAATTTTTCAACAAATGCTTTACACTTATTCTGAAAAAAAGTATTGAACCAGATTGGTGCAATTAAAACTCATATTGAGATTAGTTAAAAAATTAAAAAGTATCTTCAATATATATGCTCAATTGGTGGGATATATATGTATGGTGTTAATCAAGAATTACATCATTAAGCAGTATGTAAAAAAACAGAAGTAAATAGTGGAAAAGGGTAAAAAAAAAATGTCAAATTACATATATAAAATGAAGTGATTGATTAACCACAAGGCAGTATATAAGGTACAATATTCTAGTGAGGTGTATGGTGTAATAATTTATCACACACGTCATAGTGAATGAACACATGATACTGAATTCATACCTTGGGCATAGACTAGTACTAGTCAATTTGGATATATCAACGGTGTTACTTTTTTCAAGCCCTAATAACCCAGATCCCTTCTACGTATTTGAATTGATAGTTTCTTGTTAGACTTTGTTTGTTGCTCAAAACCTAACCAAGCAGCCTCTACCACTTATATTACGGTTGCGTCTCGTCTCCAATTTCATTGATCTTGATTGGGTGCAGCCTAATGACTATATATAAAAGCTCATTGCTACTCTCTATAAAGTATAAAAGGTCATTGCTACTCTCTATAAGTACTTAATTTATACTTTTAGTTTAGATATATATATATATATATATATATATAGATATAGATAGATAGATAGATAGATAGAGAGAGACAGAGAGAGAGATGGGGAGGAGTCCGTGTTGCTCCAAGGAAGGACTCAACAGGGGAGCCTGGACTGCCATAGAAGATCAAACACTTGCAGCTTACATTAAAGCCCATGGAGAAGGACAATGGAGAAACCTCCCCAAGAGAGCTGGTATACACACACACACACACGTATATAAGCACTCACCAATTGTTTTCCATTATGTTTTCCACATTCATTTCTTTGTTTTGCTTCAACACATATTGTAAAAATGAATTCTAAATATTCCCAAGTCCTAATTGATATAACATGGTTGAAATAATGCAGGACTGAAGCGATGTGGTAAGAGTTGTAGACTTAGATGGTTAAATTATCTTAGACCAGACATCAAGAGGGGAAACATTTCTCATGACGAAGAGGAACTCATTATCAGACTCCATAAGCTTCTTGGTAACAGGTTAGTACTTATTGCTCTCTCATATCTCATTTTTCGCCTTAAACAAACTAATCCATAGCGTGTTAAATAAATTATTTTCTTTGTTGAGTTGTGATACGGAGTTAGTTCGACCCATAGACTTATGAGACTGCATTTATGTAAGTGGAGATAACGTTATCTTGACACCATCCTCACTCACATAAAACAGTGAGATTAATTCGAGAGTCGAACTACTTATCATTTTCCTTTTACATTACACCTACAGATGGTCTTTAATAGCTGGGAGACTTCCGGGGCGAACAGACAATGAAATCAAAAACTACTGGAACACTACTCTAGCAAAGAGAGCTGGAGTTCAAACATCTTCACAACCAAACAACCTGAAGTGTTCCATGATAAGCAAATCCAGATCATCAGTACTGAAGAAGTCAGCTACCAAGCCACCAATTTCGCCTCCGGCTCGGACCATTCAAGCGCAAGCAATCCGAACCAAGGCCACGAGGTGCACCAAAATACTTGACGTAGTCCCTGCAGTATCATTTCCATCTCCAAATTTAAATGACCATCGTTACACAAACTCGGCGTTAGAGCTTGAAGCACATCAACTATTCCAGCAGGGTACAAATAATAATATAGAGAGAGAGTGGTGTGGAACTGATGAGGAGATGAATGTTCCATACTCTAGCAACTCTGGTTTCTTAGATATTGGGTGTGATGAGTTTCAGGCAATGAATGATGATGATGATACGACGAAGAGGGTATATAGCTATGACAACGATATCCCCTTGGATGCTGACTATTTGTTCAAGGAGTGGAGCGTGAATGATTTTCTTGATCAGGACAATGTCGCTATCGATGTAGGTTCCTTGGCAGCTTTACTTGATTATGAGGAATGGCCATGAGATCTAATCATATCATACTAACTTGGAGAAAAAAGAATGTGCAAATGTGCTTTTTCTATGGAAATAGGAAGGATAGATAGGTACTGGTGACTACTTTTAATTTGCATGTCATTTTATGAATAATATTGTTGCAAGTTTAATTTGCTAGTAAATTTAAGGAGGTATTGCAACCTTGGGACTTGCTTTTTATTGGCACGCTGGACATGTATAAATCACACTCAATTTCAAGTGAAAAAAACTATGAATGCCCCTATGGAACTAAATAAAGTAAAACTAACAAGTGTCTATATATATATATATATTATTTACAAACATGTGTGTGTACAGTTCAGTCCAATTCTAAAATAAAACATGATCATGTGGATTTCGAGAGTTCCAAAAATATTATAATCTAATCGAAGGAAAACGTTAAAACTAGTAGAATCAACGAGTTTATATTCCCTTTAATGAAAGTTGAACAAGTGTAGTATGCAATATATAAATATATATTACTAACAGTTCTATTGGTTTGTTCGGTTCGTTGCTCTTGGATCCGAATCTGTAATCAGCGGTTCTTTAATTTTAAGAACTAGAATAGTTCCTTCATAGAACACTCTATTAACACTTTTAGACTACATGTTTTTATAAATGTCACATGTATTTGTCTACCATTTAAATGACAAGAATGTCACATTTGATTGTCTATCATTTACCATAGGAGAATTAAAAAAAAGAAAAAAAAAAGGCTGGAATCCTTACGTGTGTGTAAGAGAGGGTGTAAGAAAATTCAATACAAATTAAACTTAAGAATCTAATGCAAAAATTTGAATAGGAAATATACCCGGCCGATAAAGAAACTCATCTCCTTAAACATTATATATATACTATATAGTGAGGGGGTTGGACCCATTTCAGATTAAACATGTAAAACCTCTATTAAATACATGAATAAATGTTGATCTGGGTCTAATATAATAATTTATATTAGTTAAGTATCCTTATATTAGACTACTCCGTATTATTTTAGTTACAGAGCGGCTATAATATTTTTATGAGACATGGCATGATTTAATAAAAGAGGCTGGAATCCTTGGATAAGACAAGAAATGTCAGCATCCGCGAAAAAAGGACGGAGAGATTCTTCAAGATTCATGGCACTGGGCAAACATTTGATAAAGTTTAATGAATAATTTCTGAGAATATCTGTAGAAAATATGACATGTGTTCCTTTTTCCTTAAGAGTTTATATTCACTAGACACATCATGATACCTAATCCCTTAATTTGCTTTATTTTTACATCCAATGAGGATGTCATATTAGTTATCTTCTTTATTTAAAGTCAATAAAGATATGATTCCCTTCATGTTATTAGTACTTATTTTATTATTTTTTTGACTCAAAGCCCTCGAAATTAAACTAAAAGAGGAATAATGTGAATTCTTTGAAAGGATTCAAATCAATTTATATATTACTTTAAAAGAAATGACGCAAAAAATAATAATAACGTGGGTATTTGTCAAATGACAAAATTCAATTGTCAATAATGAAGACATCTAATCCCAATCAACACTGACAATCCTGTCTTAAATCTTAATTGATTTGGTGACAAGTCTCTGCTGAATATATTGGAAACTATATATTATAATGGACTTACATCTTTGCTTCTTTTGTGTAATATTATTATAAGTTGAATTGTTCAATTTTTTTGTAATTTTTGCTTAAGAATTCTATTAGACTTCCTCGAGATTGGGTTGGTATCCTTTCCTGGTTTATGTTTGTTTGGGACTGTGAGGCTTTTCCTTCCCTTGTTGCATAGGTCAAGTTCTTTTTCTCAATAAATTTTTATTTTATCCATAAATAAATAAAATTAGAACACAGATTGGAAAAGATCAACTAGTCTCTCTCTATTGTATGTGTCATTGTGTGAAGTAATAACCAACGGGAATGAATTTAATTATTTTCAATTTTTCCACATCCATTCATGCATCTAGCTCAGTATTCGAACATTTTCGCCCCAACTATAATTGGAGCCACTAACTTTAATTGACCAATTATATCATACAAATTAAGCTACCTAACTTTCAACCAACCCAAGTTGGAACTACCTATAATAGGAGTGTACCAATGTCGAAGCACACCCGTTACCTCTTTTTCGTGTCCTAAAAAATATTAAAAATAATAGAGTGAGCATAAGCTTAGTAGGAAGGTCTTAAACAAACTCTACTATCATGTTAAGTAGAGGCGGTCAAAATTGACTTCAGGTACAAATCGTGTATAGAGAAAGAAGTGACAACTGAGTTGATTGCTAATAAACACTAAAAAGTGCGCATTTAAACCCCTTAAGCTTGAATGTTCTAGAATCTTATTCTATCTTATTTTCCTGTTAGCGAAAGAAACAAAGTTAAGGTATTCATTCATTTGTTGCTTCTCCTCGTGAAAGGAAAATATAAGATCGATCAATTATTGTCATCGTTAGAGCTTTTTGTAATTTTTTTTTTTTTTTTTGGAATATATTGACATTAATTATATACACTTAGTACAATTGGAGTAAAATCAAACCACGTACAAGCATTCATTCTATGTAAATATAGGGGCAATTGTTTTTACTTCATATTTTTATTGTCAAATCGGTAAAAATATATATGTGTGTATACAGAGCAAAGCCAGGATTGCAAAGTAGGGAGCCTAAAGATAAAAAAATTTGAAAATAAATACAATAAAAGTTGTAAAAATAAAAAAATAATAATAATAGAAATAAAAATAAAAAAAGATATTCTTGTAGAAATGATGTATGGTAAGGGCATCATATTGTGTTCCATATGGTCTTACTTCCATTTCCAAGTAACTAGATCATGAAATTGATCATTTTTACTGAAGATTCGATCCAAAAAGACCTAGAAACCTAATTTACCAAGTTTAGATCTCAACTTAAAATCAAGTATAAAAACATGTTTGTTATCCATCATCAAAGTACTCATTGGAATTCGGGTAAAAATAAAATAAAAAATTGTCCTATTGAATCTTGAAGATCCATTCAACTATTAATTGATAAAGGTGTTTAGATCGATTTTGAAATAAGATTGTCCATGTTCTAAGGAATATGGGTCTATGTCTTAATTTGAATGAAAAGTTTGATATTTTCTCACTTTCCAGTAGTTGTAAATTTTTTGAATTGTGGTTTTTAATTAACATAATTTATTCTCTTGCTTATGGGGAAAAAAATCAAAGATAAACACAAGAACAGTTCGAAGAATAAGGATAGTAGCATCACATAACCCAGATAAACACATTAATAGTTGGGCTAATAGAAAGAGGAAGAGTAGTACTACAAATTGATTACATATGCACTCACTTTTATATGAACAATAATACTTATTTTTTAAAAAAAATTAGACCTAAGTTATAGCTTAAGTTAGCCCATTGATAATTCGTCCCTTGTGTATATATATTAGAAGGTTAAGCAATCAGTCATACATCCAAGTCTTCACTGAGTGTCGGCAAACCATCCCTCTGGAGAGGCGGAAACAGAAACAACTTGTGCAAAGATACTTGAGAAGGGAAAAAACACTAATTTCAATACGAATTTAGTGGAAGTAATTAAGGTAAATTCAAACTTGCATCCTATGAGGCTATAACCTTGGTCAGAAATAGATCCATATCGATTTCTTGAATTTATTATATATATTCGGTATTATATATATGTTACCCACCAGAAGAGTCTTATGAGAGAGAAGTAATTCATGCCACAGACAACATTTCAATTTAAGGCTGCTCAGTCAATGTCGTCTTCTTTAGAATATCCGGAGGATCATCCAATTATACTCATATAAAAATGTATAGACAGTGACACACACACATATAGTGAATTAACGATATGCTACACTGCCTAGTAATACAAAAAAAACCTACCTACGCGTATAAAAATACACAAACAAGTACATATATTTCAGGATTGTTCTGTGTGAATATAAAACGTACTTGGTCAACAAGACGCCAAAACATACTAACACGTGTGATAAACATTTTCAGTTTGCTTGTTAGAAGAGAGATTCAAGAATAAATAGAGAGTGAAAGGCCATCTCACATCTGGATCATGAGGTGTCTCTGAATTAATAATCTTCACCTACTTAAGGATGAAAGAGTGGCTGAAAATCTGAAAATTGAACAGAAGATATGTACATGTCGGTCACCAAAATTCTTTAACTATTACCTTTTCTTTGTTTCAAGAGGGAGACTATAATAAATGTCATTCATTGTAATAAACGTGTTTTGACTATAAATATGATCATCCCTTCAAATTATGGCACAAAATATAGTCTCAATCAACTTGTATGTGAGACATAAATTATACATATTCACTGATCAGGGACGGAGGAGGATTCAATGCCTAACGACAGAGGGGATTTCAATTTAGGGAAGGAATTAAATACTTGATCAATATAAGATAGAGAAGAAAAAAAATTACATAAGGCATATATGATACATAAGTGCAAAATAATTTAAAAAGAAATTTAAACTAAAGGAATTAAAAGTTTTAGAATGGGATATTATATGGAAATTTTTATATATACATTAAACCAAAATTATAGTGGATGGGCAAGGAGGACATGTGCCCTGGGCACACTGGCTTCGCCCTAAATTATGTGGAGCACTAAGAAGTCCAACATTATCTTGTCCGAAAAATAAATAAAATAAAATAAAATTCAGCATTAATTTATTATTTTTGTTATTGCTGCTGCAGCAGCAGCAAAGATGGGGAGATACCACTTGGGCTAGGCCCTTAGTGGTAAACATAGAATGGTTTTATTTTTAAGGTCATTTAAATAGTCACTAAAAACTCCTTGAAGAGATTTAAGACTTTAAGTCCATTAAAATTGTTCGGTTTGGGAGTGCCTTTTTTGGGCTGGATTTTTTGGTTTGGGCTTGCCTTAGTTGTGAGCTTCTTTTTTCTTTTTTTTTTCTTTTTTTTTTTTCTATACCATACATTTTTTACCTTTGGAATAAAAAGAATATTAGGATGTGGAGGGAAAAAATCCCCCTCCAATGAGAACAATCCACGTCACTATAAATATAAACTTATCCGGGGTAAGATTAT
>JAOTQH010143579.1:0-15373 GCA_025631255.1 Cornus kousa
TAGTGTGTGAACTAATCCGTACTTAGTATGCCACCGTCCCATACCGGTGCATACTATCCTCCAATCTCCGTAGTTAAATAACATAGTATAAACAGTTATAAACCACATCCCCAAAATAAGCATAAATATAGTCTAGCACGAATATAACCAATTTATGCATCCAATATATCCTTGAGATTTTTACATGACAGTTCTCTAAGTCAAAGGTAAGACTGTGCTTAGAGTTCCTCCAGTTAACATGGTCAAAAACAGTAAGAATTGCTAATTAACCACAGTCCAAAAATTTGCATAAAGTTAGTTTAACATGTGTATGACTAAATTATGCATTCAATACAAGATTTAGGATCTCCATTACAGTCCAGTAAATTGATAAAACATAAGCATGCAATTTACTTCTACAAGCACTATTATAACTGAAATATTGTAACCAAAACTTTAAACCTTGTTTACTCCCATCCATGAACAAAGATAATTAAACCCTGATATGCTCTTAATATAGTTGAAGACATGCTTCACAATTTAAATTTATGCAAAGAAACCAAAAACTGGATCAATGAGCAGTTTATGCAAGCATTTCCATTTCATTCACCTACAGTCCTCTTTCTGCTCTTAGATTAATTTTTGTCCTCAACACTGTATGTACATTTGAGTTTTAATATATTTACAAGTCCCAGACAACTCAAATCCACCTTTCTACAGCTTTAAACAATTTCAGAAAATCAATTTTTGGCCAAACGAATCAAAATTCACGTACTGGGCCAACTTTGTGAGAGCAGGCTCTTGGAAAAATAGAGCCTTCTCTTGGATTTCTCATTAAACCGGCTCAATGAATCCCAGAGCCGGCTCAATGGCCTTTTGCAGGCCAATTTTGCCTCCCCCCTGCTCTGTTGCTCGGTTGTTTCATCTCCTTCAACTGCGTTCAATTTCAGTTCACCATACGATTCTATTTACATGGTTTTTCCCACTTCATTCAACTTCCATACTAATCATATGAGAACAATGTACAATCCAAAACTTGAATTTAAAATCAAACCGTTCATACAATACAATACTTGTTACAAGCGGAACTTAGAATAGCAAAGTAAATCTCTTTTTGAAACGACCTAGAACAGATTAGTTTTCATGCATTTAATCTTTACTAAACATGCATAAAAGTTATAATTAAGTCATAGTTTAATTCCTGGAGTCTTCCTATGCATGTACAGAACACAGACTAAAGGAATAGAATAGAAGAGAACTTGCCTTGGAGTTTCCGATTTGAAACTCTAAACTGCCGTCTCTGAAATTCCCTGACGAGATTCCTAACTGATGTGGAAACCTCTGCTACTTCTGGGATCACCTATGGCAACCTCTCCTTCCTCTTGGTAAACTCTCTTGTTAACTCACAAGATTTCCCCTCTGTTTCTCTGCTCCCCCAACTCTCTGTATCTCTCTGTGTATCTCTCTGTAACGTGAAAAGATTTAATGTCTTGTTTTAAAACCCTAAACCCACGTACAGAAAATATATATAGGCTCAAAACTCCAACCCTAATCCTTGTCCAATTAGAGCCCTAATGAAACCCTAAGTCGGTCCAAGAAAACTTAAGTTTCAACCTATGACGGCTACACATAAATAACTTACACGTAAATAAATCCTATGTTGACTTAATCTCCCAGACATGCTTAATTAAAATAAAACCCTAATATGCTAAAACAGCAAATGCACATAAGCACGTAATTAAAAATTAATGCACATAAGCAACCACGTAATTAATTAAAATTTAATAATACCATTTAGTTAAAAACAACAAAATATATATATAGTTTAATTTACCCATTTAAAACACAACAATTTCGTCCCACAAAACAAACCAACACGTAAAATCAAATAAATAATGAAAAGCAGAAAAAGAATGCAATTAAATAAATTAAAAAAATTCCAGGATTGTCCTTTTAAATTAGGGGTATTACACTTTCTGACTCTATTGCTCTATTATATCATCCTTTTGATAAATGATTCTTTTTCCTATAGCCAATTTTATGCAAGGTTGGGTTGGTAACAGTAAATGATTGCTTGGGGACCTTTGGGGCCCTAAGGGTTAGGGGTCGTAAGCCCTTGTTTTAGTGCTTTCCCTTCAAGCATGAAGTTGTGACCTTCTCGTTGTATGATTTGGCGACATAAACAGATAGCTAGAGTATTAGATCAATTCAAATGTTACTCAGTTATAATCAATTCATGCTGGCGGCACACCCAATTTGTAGGCTTAAAACTTTATATGTTGCATATAGATAACATCAATTTGTCTATTTCTATACACACACACACACACACACACACACACACACACACACACACACATCTATTTCACATTTTATATGATAAAAGGATGAGTAGAGCCATTCTACTTGAACACAAGAAAAAAAAATCAAAAAAAAATTGGGCAATGCAACTTATACTACTCCAATATGAAGATTAAACAATGTGAACACCATTCATTAACGATGCTAGAACGTGCCAAAAAAATAATTTTCATAATTTCTTTTTCAAATTTTCTCAACATATACCAATAAATTATTTGTCTAAGCCTAATAAAAATAAATTCCTTTCCAATAGTTGAAGAAGACATGTAACAGGATGCTTAAACTATCCATCCAACACTAGCCTTATTAGTTAAACTTCTATGAAAAAAAAAAAAGAAGAAGAAGAAGAAGAAGAAAAGATCATTACATGCTCCAACTGTATGAGAAATATATTTTAATTCTTACCACTCTAACTTCTTGTTACTTATTCCTATTTTTACTCATGTATACTTGTCACCATCACCAAATAACAACTTCGAGCAATAAAAATAATACAATATATCAAAAACAAATAAATAATTTATTAGAAATGGTGGCATACAAAATAGATACTTTGGATGAATTTTGAAGAAGATTCTGTGAGATATAAATTTACCCCGCGTAACTCTTGTTTCACAAATTCTGCTAAGAATTTTTTGCGAATCTATAGACGAACACATTCCTCTCCACAAGGAGATAAACGTGGTATATTTACTTTCTCAAATCTGTTTCCAGGTGAATAAGAAATTAGCTCTAAAGTGAGGTGTTTGATAAGCCTAAATGGGTTTGCAAAATGTGGGAAGTGCTTGTCCTACATTGAAAAAATATTGAAACCATTTGAAGTTTAAATAAGCCAAGTATAGGATTTGGGTTTGTGCCCAAGGGCACCCATTTTTTTAAGAAGGGAAGGACCTAGACAAGCTTGGGTCCAAACCATCTACCACACACGCCTACACCCTGCCCGATCTGGGCTTGGGCTTGGGCTTAATTGTGAAATCTAATTAATTTTTTATTAAACGGAATTTAGAATTTGGGTCTATGTTGGATTTTATTTTTAATCTTTGTTGGGCTTATTCAGATGGGCAAAATTTGGCCTATTTACTAGGCTTATTTAGATGGGCTGGTATTTAAATTAAAAACCAGTTTTCAGTTTTTTCCAAAAGGGTTGCACCCATTCTATTTTAAACTAAACCATTGCATTCAGTTTGAACCAATTGAGCATTTGAACTAAACCATAACATCCAATGCAGGTTATGGTTCAGGCCATCATAAAAGGCACCATTATGCCTCTATAAACCCCGCTTGGGTTTATTTCCAAAGCACACCATTCAGAAATCATTCTTCTCATTTTTGAATTATCTTCTTCCTTCTTTCTTCTTGTGGGCTCGAGTCTTAGTCTGTGGGTTCAAGTCTTGGTCAGTGAATTCGAGTTCGGTTCGAGTCAAAGAGTACTACACCGAACTGGTTCGCCTATTTTTTCGGTTTGTAGTGCTACTACCGAAGAAAGACAAATCATTGTATTCTGGGAGATAGATGTCACTGAGTCCATTAGTACCATCGTGGGGTGAATTTGTCTTAAGGATATAGAATCAAATTCTAGTCTCAACTTATATTCAGGTTATTTTATTTTATATAGTTTTATTTTATTACATATATATAACTATTTTTTTTATAATAAATTATATATATGGATTATTATTTTATAATAATAATTATATATATACATTATATTTTTGTATAATAATTAAATAAATAATATTATAGTATATAGTATACTTAGACTATATATTGGACAACAATCTTGAGACAGATTCTGCTTATACTATAGTTTAATTATTTAAATATTATTCTTGTTGTTATATTGAGTTGTTGTCGGTACATTTAATATATAACAGACGAATGTCAAGTACGACTGTACGAGTACTACTATGCCTAATGTTCTCGTCAGTCACGGGGAGAAGCCCGAAAAATTTAATGGGGCTGATTTTAAAAGCTGGCAACAGAAAATGATATTCTACCTTACAACTTTGAATCTGAACAAATTCCTAACTGAGACTGCCGCAGTGATAGAAAAGGGTGAGACTGACATTATAAAGCTAGGAGCTGTTGATGCATGGAAGCATGGAGATTTCCTATGCAAGAACTACATCCTCAATGGATTGGATAACATTCTATATAATCTATACAGTCCAATTAATATTGCTAAAGAGTTATGGGAGTCATTATATAAGAAGTATAAAATAGAGGATGTTGGCTTGAAGAAGTTTGTGGTCGGACGATTACTGGACTTTAAAATAGTAGACTCTAAAACTGTTATGAGCCAAATACAGGAGCTCCAACTGATCCTATATGAGATACATGCTGAGAAGATGACTTTGACTGAATCTTTTCAAGTAGTTTCAATCATTGAAAAGCTACCACCTACTTGGAAAGATTTCAAAAATTACTTAAAGCATAAGCACAAAGAGATGGGGCTCGAAGACCTGATTGTCAAGCTGAGGATTGAAGAAGATAACAGTACATCTGAAAAGTAAGCGGAGAATTCTTCAATGGTGTCAAAGGCAAATGTAATGGAAGCTGGGCAGAAAAATAAGAAGTGGAAGCACTCTGGAGAAGGTCCCAGCTAAGTAAACTATAAGAAGTTCACTGGGAAGTGCTACATATGCGGCAAGCTAGGACACTGAGCTAAAGACTGTCGTAGCCATAAAGCACAACATAACTCCAAGAAAAAGACCACTGAGGTGCACATTGCCGAGGAAGATAAATTGACAGTTGATGTGTCAGAGCTAAATCTTTTAGCCATGATTTCTGAAATCAACCTTGTGAGCAACAATAAAGAATGGTGGGTGGACACACGGGTTACTCGTCATGTTTGCTCAGAAAAGAAGATGTTCACTGCCTATGAAACTATAGATAATGAAGAACAACTCTACATGGGGAACTCTTCTACTACAAAGGTTGAAGGATAAGAAAAGATTAAGCTGCTAATGACCTCGGGGAAAGAACTTACTCTAAATAATATGCTGCATGTACCATACATCAAGAAGAACTTGGTATCTGGATCACTCCTAAGCAAGAATGGATTCAAGCTGTTCTTTGTATCTAATAAGTTTATGCTTACTAAGAATGAGGTGTATGTGGGCAAAGGGTACCTAAGTAATGGATTATTCAAATTCAATGTAATGACTGTTGTACCCAAAGCTATTAATAATAATAAAACTAATACTTCTGCTTATATGATTAAATCAACTGATGTATGACATGGTAGGTTAAGACATGTTAATTATGATATGATTCTTAGCTTAATTAACATAGATTCTATACCTAAAATTAGTATTGATTTAAATATAAAATGTTAAACATGTGTAGAAGCAAAACTAATTAGAACCTCATTTCAATCTATAGAGTAAAGTACTGAACCTCTAGTATTAATTCACAGTGATATCTGTGACTTTAAATCTATGTCAACCAAAGGTGGAAAAAAGTACTTTATTATTTTTATTGATGATTGCACAAGATACTGTTATGTGTATACTTGCTAAGAAGTAAAGATGAAGCCTTGAAAATGTTTAAACATTATAAAAATAAGGTTAAGAATTAACTTGGCAAAATGATAAATGTATTTAGAAGTGATAGAGGTGGTGAATACGAAGCACCATTTGTTGACATTTATTCAAGACATGGTATTATTCACCAAACTACTACTCTTTATTCACCTCAACAGAATGGTGTTGCTGAACGTAAAATCGTACCTTAAAAGAAATGATAAATGCTATGTTGATAAGTTCTGGTTTAACCTAGAATTTGTGGGTGGAAACTTTGCTTTCTGCAAATTATGTTCTCAACAAAATACCTCAAAAGAAAACAAATATGACAGCTTATGACTTATAGAAAGGTTAAAAACCTTCCTATGAATTCTTAAAAGTATGGAGGTGTCTAGCTAAGGTTATGGTTCCTACTCCTAAGAAAGTTAAGATATATAGGACCAAAAACCTTTAATGGTATTTTCATAGGCTATGCACATAATAGTAGTGCATACCGTTTCCTTATGCATAAATCAGACATTCCGGACATCCATGTCAATACAATTATTGAGTCAATGAATGCTTATTTCTTTGAGAATATATTTCCGTTTAAAAATACTCTTAAAAGAAATCATGATATTACTAACAGCAATATACAAGAGAATATAGACCAAGAGTCTATAGATGATGGAAATAAGGATGAACTTAGACGTAGTAAAAGAATTAGAACGTCTAACTTATTTGGTCCTGATTTTCTGACATATATATTGGAGAACGAGTCACAAAGTGTGATACTCCCGGATTTCTAGATGCGGATTGGCCAGGCCCACGCCCGAATACCCGAGGATATAAAAAATAAATGGCAATAATCAAATACAGAGTACAAAATAGATAAATAAGAATAAATAAATGACTGAAAGAAACTAAAATGATAATCCATTAATAAAACCTCAGAATAAATTTTTATTAATAAATTCTTCTGATACAAATAATCCTCCAATTTATACAATTCGGGAATCCATACTATGTGGACCTCTGCAAAACCAAAACTAAATAGATGACAACAATATGTTTACATCCGAAACCTAAAACATAAAGAACTCCTAAGTAAATAATCCGGAAGAGTGGAGTAGATGATCCTTACTCAGTACGAACAATCCCTACTCTTGATGAATACCTAAAAAATAATGGTGGGTCAGGTCCACAAACAAGTTCTACTCTACTATAGTCTAAGTAGAGACCCGATACACAGATACATTCTAGATAACTTCAACAATAGCTATATAGTCCATAACTATATAAATATATATCCACACTAAGGGACTCTCACTGGACTACAAAGGAGGTCTCAACTTGAATAGAAGGCAACATGCAAAACGCACTTGAAGTGGGCATGAGTACCTAAGCCTAACAGGGTATACCTCTACCATTATAGCCAGTTATGCATCCCAATGCATATATACTCCCTAACCATCGATCCTAAGACTCAATCTCATATCGTGGTATCATAATCATATATATAAAAAACCTATCCTATCCATCCATAAGAAATCCCTTTAGTCATTCAACTTGTTCAACTGATCTGACTTAAGTTTAAATAGCAAGTAATCCAGTTAGTTATTCAACTTGTTCAGCTGATCTGACTTAAATACAAGTAGCAAGTAATCCAGCTAGTCATTCAACTTGTTCAGTTGATCTGACTTAAATTTAAGTAGGATTTAATTTTACAATCCGTTCCCTTACCAGTGCATACAATCCACAACATCCATTTTATTGATAGAATAAAATTTAATGGTTCATTAATTAAAATCTAGAAGAACATCCATGTAATTGACAGAATATAATTTACTAGTTCATCAATTAAAATCCAAAATAAGCATACATGTAATTAACCGAACCGAATTTAAATAGTTCATCAATTAAAATCTAGGATAAACATAATAAAATCTAATAAGTATATGATCCTATTATGCATCAAATACAGATTTAAAAACCTTGTTCTAATCATTTAAGTTGTTAAAATCAATTTAAGCAAATAAATCCTCTCTATCCGTTAACAGTATGTAAAATTGTTCAAGCTTTCATACTGTTCAATCCATTAGCATATAAACATTAATTATGCAATATGGGGTTTAATATATCATGGAATAATGTTTAGAATTCTTAATATTAACCTAGAACAGTCCAGGAACCCCAAAAATATCAAAACCGTACCTTGGGAGGACATTGGTTAAGGACGAATTTGTGGAGGACATTCATTTTAAAAATTTGTTGAAGCTAAAATGTACAAATATGTCTCGTGACTTATATATGCATGTATTTACTAAAGAATTACGAGACCGATAATTGTCGCATAAGAGTTGAGGATGGAGGATATATGTCTATACATTCAACTGATGTGCACTTCGTCCTTGGCATACCATTTGGAGTTCCCAATGTGCCCACACATGTCCACTTTTATGATGTGGAGTGGATAGATGAAAGTGGTTACCTCGACACGGGCGAAATTTATGATGAGTTATTATTTGACCAGGTAATAAACTTAAAGGCAAGTGATCAATCCAAGAGAGCATTTGTCCTCTTTGCTTGCTCCACTTTACTAAGTCTTTCTGGCAGAAATACATGCCACTGGGGCTTGTTGAAAAGTGCGAATGATGTTAATGCTATCAAGACTTACAACTGATGCTGCTATGTCTGTGATTATTTGTTGAGATCTATGAAACCACGTATAAATGGGAAGCTGAAAAAGTCATATGATGGTTGTTTGATGTTTTTGCAAGTATCATTACTTTCATTGTTTTTCTTTTCTTCAAATTTCCTTTTTATTTTCTTTACATTTCCTTTTTATTTACTTTGTTTCTTGTAACTGAAAATAACTGCTTTATATGATGCGCTATGAGACAGAATATGGAGGTTACCCACAGAGAGATATTAAAGGCCTTTATTTTTGGACCACAAAAATTTTTCGTTCATACGTAAGATGGGAATTGGGTAACGAAGGTTTTGGTCGTGGATAGGTAATTGAAGTTTTGTTTGTTAACATGAAATTTATTTTTTGATACGATAATGTAATGACTCACTTATGTATTTTCATATGGATTTTGAATAGTTGGTGCCTTTTAAGGCGAAGACATGTAGTAGAAGCAGAGGCGATGATGGTGCAGCCGAAGATGGCTTAGCCCCTTCTCCGTTTGATTCATTGACCTTTGAATATGATGATTATGAATGTTCTGGCTCAGAGGTGGATGTAATCATTTAGTTAGTGAAATGCATTTAATATATGTAGAATATTTGTTTTAAAATTTACGAATGTCATTGAACTGTATATACGCAGGTTTGCATTAAAAAAGTTAAGATGGACATTGCATTAGTAGAATTTAATGCAAGAAATTCGAAGAGGAGTCTAGGAAAGTTGTTGACTACATTGAAGAAGCGTGGAAAAAAAAAAACTATCTGGGGACAACAGTGGCAACAGCAGCAGTGTAGGTGGGGAATGTGAAGATGGTTACAAAGGTGGTAAGGATGGGGGGATGTTGAACCAGTTGATAAAGCAGGTGAAGATGATAGCATAGGTGGTAAGGATTGTGCAATGAATGATAAAAATGATGATAAAGACTATAGTGGTGATAATAAAATAGTGGGCGAGGGAAGTGGTTTAGATAATAGCGAAGATGAATCGGATGGGAGTGAGGATCGTAATGGAATAAGTGAGCATGAGTCCACTGATGCGGATGGTGAAAAAATGAGGCTCATTCTAGTCTTAGGCAGGAGTTGTTGGTAACTGCGGAGGAAAATAATACTTTACATCAAGTTATTGATGTAAGAAATGTTAAAAAGGGAACTAGTGATGTAAAAGATAAAAAGGGGAAGGGGAAGAGGAAATTGAAAGGTGAAAAAAATTATTTCTGTGCATATGTATACAAAGGCGGGAAAATGGTTATTCTGACAAAGGAGCAAAACATGTTGTTGACATATGTGGCATATGCTGAGGCGGATGGATAGTAAGTTTTCGAATGCACCGACTTTTATTAGGCTTGTTATTTCATTGAATGCTTAGTATATATTAAAGGTACATTTAGTTAAAATTGAGTTAATATTGCTTTAATATATTTACATTTGTGGATCATATAGATAGGAGAATATTTGTTAAAAATGGATTGCATGAGTATGATACCACTTGAACACAAGATGTACTAGGCTCAGGTCAGTTTTGTAGCTACTGTGATCCCTGTGAACCAAGTGTAGAAAAGGTATTCTGCAAGGTCTCAAGCCTGGAAAATATTCTCCTATACTTGGTTTATCTTTTCAAACAAAACTTAGAGGTCGAGCACTTCCGTATGAATTAAATTTCAGGCCCAAAATCTGTTCCAAACCAGTTTTTGCAGAAACTCTGCAACTAGGGACTGAAATGTAAATTCATAGCTGCATTGTCTTATACTGGAGACCCTCAGTTATATTTCATGATAATACACATGCTCAAATAAAAATCTTATCAATGATAGCAAGGTATAATGTCTTCTCAGTTGAAATCACAATAAACTGGCCTAAAACCATAGTAAGTGAGATTTAATAGGTCAACCAGAAAGATAATCAGTTTTCTATTAAATCTTGAATTTCAATACCCTTTAATCAATAATGGAAACTTGCTAGGATGAATAGCATGCAGCTCATAGCAAGATACAAACAATATAAGCTCAGATTAAGTGAGAAAACAAGAAAAATAGCTCTAATGAATGTGTGAGATGTAAAATCTTACTTCAGCTCACTTTGGTACAAGAAAGCACCTTCTGCCAATGTAAAAACCACAACCACATATGTTTGAACCTTGTTTTAACACCAAAGGTAGCCACAACTTGATTTCACCTTCAGCAGCCTCAGATTTACACCAGAAAATTAACTTTCCAGGTTTATTTTATAGTTCAATGTATCAGTGCACTCTTCATGCTAATTTCAGAGATTAAAAATAGGATTGTTAATGAACTTCTAGAATTGTCATTGTATAATCTTCTTAACAGAATTGTTCATGAACTTCCACAAATGCCGTTCAATTGTCAGTTGTTGTGCATATAGGAGAAATACTAATTTTCAGCATAATTGACACAATGCACCTTCATAGAAGTGATTAAAATTAGCTCTGCCAACTGAAATACCCTTGATACCCTTGAGGTTGTAGGCAAAATGACTGAAATACCCTTGTTAAGAAAACATATTACTTAGATCAAAATAGGTTGCAACAACCTCTTCTAAATTCAGACTCTTATTGTGCTTGAGTATGGATATCTGAAGCAGTCTCTCCACTTCCTTTTGTAGCTCTGTTATATATTTTATCATATGTGACACTATTTGTGGAATGCTTAATTTTTTATGCATAAAACATGAACACCATATATGAATAAACTATATACAAATTGTGTTTTAATTCCAATGGTTTACTTTTATGCTTCTTCATCAACTGAATTGAGCTAATACTGGCTTAATATGTTTACAATTCTGGATCATATATATAGCAGAATATTTGTTCAAAATGAAACTAGATTCTTAAGCTTTGTTGTTCATTATGTCAGTGAAACAATTCTTTCCATGTAAGGTATTATCGTATCTCGCCATGAGATTCATAGTGTCTTCGCTGAAAACTGGGTGTTCGATGATGTGAGTTAAATTAACTTTGTACATTATTTATATATATGTATGAATGTTAATTGAATTACTTTAACATGTATGTATAAAAATCTTTAATTTTTATAGGTAATAAATTACTTTAGGAATATGTTAAATAACAAGGATCCAAGGGGGACGGATACTACTTTAGTAGTGAGCCATTGATGAGTGAATTCAAGGTAAGGGAATTAAAGAAAAAAACCTGAACTCATCAGTCGCCTTAAACAAGTGTGGAAAAAATTCAAGAAGCATGGTGAGTACTGTTTTCTACTTGATGCAGACACATCAAAACTGGTTAGTGTGTTTTTCTATTGTTTATTCCATAATCTTGTAAGCCTTACTTTTACTATTCATTAACTCTGTATACTTACCTTGCTGCAGTTATTTTTCCCTGCATGCATAGAAGGACATTGGTTACTATATGTTGTCAACTGTCCGAAGAAGATGGTTGATTACCTTTGTTCTTTAGGAAAGCCCCGTAAATATATGGATTATGTTAAAGTGTTGGTACGTATATTTAGTTTGTGTTCATATAATTGTTTATGAGTGAACATTTATCATTTACAACATGTTGGTATGTACAATAGAAAGAGTTTATTGGGATTGTGTTTGAGGAAGATTTCACAGATTTTCTGCCCAACTCACTAAGGGCAATACTCAGATAAGAAGATGGGTAAGAATAAGTTATTATGTATTTAATTGGAAAACTGCCATATACATTTATATAAGTAATTACTTTCAATTAAAAAACATTTGCATTGTAGTGAATCATGTGGACTATTTGTGATGAGGTTTATGGAGTATTGGAATGAGAAATGTTTATTCCCCAAGTTGGAACATGTAAGTAAAAAATGTTCTAACTTATTCGTACAATTTAATACATGTAATTAAATTAATGGTTAGATTTCACATTTAATTTATCATGAATTAACTAAAAGTGTTATATTTTTCATAATGTTGCAGACAGACGTGAAGGCAATGCATTCTAAAATACTCCTCCAGCTCTTGGATGATGATAGGAATGAAAAAAAAAAATTGATTTGTACATCTTGTCATATATTCGATGATCCCAAAAGAACAACATAATTTGTGTTAATGTGGTACAATTAATTTGTGTTAATGTCGTACAATTGATGGCTCTCAAAAATTCTAAAATGTTATAGAACTTTTATACAAATTTCATTTATTAGACATCAGAATGTTTGACTACTATGTGTTACAACATATTTGTATATAATATAAGATTTATCTTAACATACATCACAGCTTTTATCTAAGATGTTCAATGCATGCAAGTAAATACTTGATAGAACTAGTAATGAAGGAACCAAATCAAAACACCCTATTTAGCTGTCACTTGGTTTGACTAAATATATGTATTACGACCAATTTAGAGCAAAAGAAGTTGATGGGAGTGTAGAAGGAATCATTAAATACGCATCAAATTGTTTTACTAATATGTGTTACAACATAGTTGTATATAATATATGAATTATTTTTTAACATCATTAGAACTTTTAATTACGAAGTTGAAAGAAAGTGTTAAATACGCATCAAATTATTTTACTAAAATGTGTTACAACATAATTGTATATACTATATGAATTCTTTGTTAATATCATCAGAACTTTTAAGTATGAAGTTGAAAGAAAGTGTTAAAAACGCATCATAATTTTTTACTAATATGTGTTACAATATTATTGTATATAATATATGAATTCTTTGTTAACATGCATCACAACTTTTAATTACAAAGTTAAAGGTAACTGTTAGATACCTATCAAAACTTTTAATTACGAAGTTGCAGGAAAGTGTTAAAAATGCACCATAATTTTTTACTAATATGTGTTACAACATAATTGCATATAATATAACATTTATCTTAACATACATCACAGCTTTTGTTTAACTAATATGTGTTACAACATAATTGTATATTATATATGTATTTATTATTAACATGCATTACAACTTTTGTTAACATGCATCACAACTTTTATTAACGAAGTTGAAAGTAAGTAACATTAAAGGTGAAAAATTAAAGTAACATACATCAAATAACAATTATAATATACTTCAACATAAAATACGTTTTATTTATAGAATTTCAGTATGAATTTAAGGAACTACATTAAAGTAACATATATCACATTACAAATATAACATAAATAAATACCAGTATTACCCAAACAAGCCCTCTATGCAATCTAGCAGAAACCGCTGTTGCAAAAGCATAAGATTTAAATCACACCAACACCGGTTGCATTTGATGATATCCTCGTTAAGGATCCAGCAATTCCAGTCAATGTAGTTGCCTTCAGGACAGCAATGAGGAACCTGTATAAAGAAATTGTGATTCGAAGAAGATGTCAATTTAATAGTTGTTAACATCTTTCTATGCGCAGACTTCATAAATGTGCAAAATATATCATTTATCCTCAATAATGTTAATAAATTAATCCCCGCCTCCTTGTCCGCTTCATTGGATAATAATAATAATGCAATGCACGTAAGATATATCGACTCGTAACCATTTATGTGAAAGAAAGCCAACCCTTTTTTTTTCGTTGTAACCAATCCAATCAACCTTGTTAAAAAAACATATCATGTCAATGTATGAAAGAAAGAAATTATGTAGTCTTTGAAAAACATATTATGTTCGTTCACTTACCACTCCCCTAATAAATCTTGCCACATTATTCATAGACTGGACACATTGTAGGAGGTACATAGTTCTTGCTGTGATAGCATTTTCTAGTCCATTAAGTGCAAGTAATTGAATTATTTTTTTGTAACGATGTATATTTCTGGTCCATGATGCAGTGCCCATTGCATCGGTTTCCCTTAATAGTAGGAGAAAAATAGAGCCATGATTCATGAAATTTATGTTGAACAAAAATCATACTGGTGACAACAATTGTGCATAATTAAATAAATAGAATACATAAACAGAACTGACCAATCATGCTTCTTATGATTGCTCGTAAAAGCAACGTGATTAATTCAATGGACAACATCTTCAATCGTATGTTGGAGAAATATATCTATGGACTTTAATGTAATTTATCAAACGACAACAATATAAATAGACGCAAATTGCAAGAGCGGATGATAATAAAACCGTCTCATACTTAGTGTTTGTCAATATCATGACTCTTACAAACATTGTGTAACTTGAAATGATAGTAGTAGCGGTTATACAAGTAAGTAAAAAAAAAACAACTCAAACATTGCTAATAAGTGACTGGTAATTTTCATTACAATAAAGTAAGGTGGAAGTACATCAATAGGAATTATTTATTTCTTATATATCTTGGAGGTGAAATTACGAAGTCATCATCTCCCGGGTCAGAAAAATCCGACAAATCAAAATCTGATTTCAAATATGGGTCATTGAAAATGGAGGCAATTTGTTCTGCTGGATCCTCATATGTTTCTTTAGCTTCATTGACTTTCTCGGCCTTACGTCATCTCACATAAAGTTGACAGATTTCACAGTTAATTTGAGCAATGATGGAATACATATCTGATGTACCTGCCAGCTTCATTTCAAGTGAGCGTGGTCTTAGAATAGGTAGACCTGCTTGTAATACCCCTAATTTAAAAGGACAATCCTGAAATTTTATTAATTTATTTAATTGCATTATTTTTTCTGCTTTTCATTATTTATTTGACTTTACGTGTTGGTTTGTTTTGTGGGACGAAATTGTTGTGTTTTAAATTGGTAAATTAAACTATATATATATTTTGTTTGTTTTTTTAACTAAATGGTATTATTAAATTTTAATTAATTATGTGGTTGCTTATGTGCATTAATTTTTAATTACGTGCTTATGTGCATTTGCTGTTTTAGCATATTAGGGTTTTATTTT
>JAOTQH010144011.1:0-15370 GCA_025631255.1 Cornus kousa
AAGATTAAATCTTCCCAGTGCTTCTGGTGAGCCATTCAGAATTTCTGTTGTCCCTTTGAACCTAGATCTTGGGATCTTCAGTCAACTAGGTTGGGTTTCCATTAAGATGACTCGTTAGCTTTCGGTTTTTAATCCAATTCCCCTTGATGATCTGTACAATTGCTCTCTAGTACAACCCTCAATTTATATGTGACCACAAGGTTATGTTTAAAAATATTAAACTCTGCAAAGATTTCTCCAGTTGAGAGCAATTGTATACTTTGTACCTTAAAATTGTTTATTGTTAGCAATATCCTTTTCTTTAGTGTCACAAGTGTAGACTTCTAGGTAAAGTCTATTGACTTTCCTATTTGATTTATTCAAAGTTTCTAACTTTGAGTTATATTAAGAACATACGACTACACCTTTAATATTAAAGACATATCCACTCTTGGATTTGAAGTCTTTAATATTCTACATCCAGATTGCATCACTGTTACACCTCCAATTTAGTTAGATACTTCGATCTATGCATTATTTGACTTAGGGTTGTGTTTAAAAATATTATTGTGGCCATAAGGTTATGTTAAAAAATATTATACTCTGCAGAGATTTCTCCAGTTGATAGCAACTGTATACTTTGTACCCTAAAATTGTTTATTGTTAACAATATCCTTTTCTTTAGTGTCACAAGTGTAGACTTCTAGGTAAAGTCTATTGATTTTCCTATTTGATTTATTCAAAGTTTCTAACTTTGAGTTGTATTAAGAACATACAACTACGCCTTTAATATTAAAGACATATCCAGTCTTAGATTTGAAGTCTTTAATATTCTACATCCAGATTGCATCACTGTTACACCTCCAATTTACTTAGATACTTCGATCTATGCATTATTTGACTTAGGGTGTATCTCAACTACCCAATTTATTGCTTTTAAGTGATCTTATCCTGGATTGAAAGTGTGCAATTAATCACAGTTATTAAGATGCCTTGCAATCTTAACCAGTGATATACTTTGACTAGTATTTGTATTTGAGATTTACATCTACAAAAGTTAGCTAGGCTTTTGTTATTATAACTAGTATTATCTCAATCTCACTCTATTGAGAATATACTATGTTATCAGATGTTAAATCTTTCATATCAAAAATACCAATTAGTATATCATTTATTTTTTAAAGCATATAATGACTTATGTATCATATTTATGTCATTGTCTCGGTAGTAGCATTAATCCATTCAAGGACTTAAAAGTTTGCACATTTTACTTTTCAACTGGAATAAATAATTCAGCTTTTTAGTTGGAAATAGATCTCTTCAAGTTGTTCCATAATATTTTCCGCGTAGGAAACAACATGCACTATTGTTATAATATTATAAATAATTTTTGGTTCTATCCTAAAACTCTTAGGATTCGGAACCCCCCCACATTTATAAGTATTTCTCTTAAGATGAGGTGACTTGTAACAAATTTCATCAATGGATAATATCTCCCCACAACTTTGGGGTAATCTTGAAATTTTATTTTTGATGTATTTATTATGATTTTTTAACTCTGGAAGTACTATATATTAAATATTTCACCTCACCTACTTTTTCAAAGTTCCATATCCGCTTCTCAACAAGTATGTGTAACAGTCTCTAGTGCTTAAGTACTCACTTTATCACTTTATCTCTAACTTATTATTATAATAATTTACCGACATTACTATGAATTAATGTTAGAGATATTAATTAGATTGAGCTCTAATTAATATATGCTTCTACATTTCTCACTACTTGGTTATGATAAGCACCCACTTCTCTGCTATTACCACTAGTTTGAAGTTAATTTTGCTCAGCAATCAATTCTAGTAGCTCATAGCTTTAGTGCACACTTATCTAAGTAGTTTACCTTAGTAGTGGAGTAATTTGTTTTGAATAATATTCTTTAAAAACTACAACTTTACAAGTAGTATTATTCCTTCCTACATGAGCAGATATGATGTATAGCTCAAATAGCTTATGCCTAAAATGACTACTTATCACCCTCGTGCTTTTTACTACCAAGTTAAGAGCTAAAACCAACTAACAGATTTTTATCTTCCTCTTAAGTTCTGTGCAGCTCATTAATCATTTTAGCTTTTAGCTAGTTTGTAACTCAGTAACATTTTAGGTTTTAGCTAAATTATAAATTATAGCTAACTAGCTTGATTTAGCATGTCTCAGTGTACTTGCTTAGTGTATCCATAACATTTTACATTAAACTCTTTAGAATTATTAAAATATTTCTCTTATTCAGCCCATTCACAACTATACGTGTCTTAAACACTAGTATAGATTTTTTCCCTTAACTATTGGGAGAATTAATATAGTCAAACTAGTTAATTTTTGTTTGTTGTATTAAATACACAAACTAGTTCTGAACTCATATACAAAGTTAATAATATCACACATTAACTATATTGTAAACTTGGATTACTATGCACACTAAGTAATTTAACTATATAGTTCATATCACATGATTAATTATATCAGATAACTAATCTAAGAAATAATAATATCTAGGAGAAGACTTTGTGGCTAATTCTCTAATAAACATGCTAGAAAATTAGGACCAAAAGATATAGACGTTCCAGCCCTCTTGCTACATCTAAGCTCATCCTTATTTTCATATTATAATTTTTGCACAAAAAAATTATATGTACTACTATTTTGAGTATAACCTAACAAATGTTTTATGTAACGATCCATTCCATCACATGGTATGATATTATCCACTTTGGGCCCGAGCACGCATGATTTTATTCTTGGGTTTTATCCCAAAAGGGCTTCATAACACTTGGAGATAATGCCACCATAGAAAAACACTTCACCTTTCCCTTACCAAGAGCAATGTGGGACTATGCACTTGTAGCTCGCTCAGTGTAATGACCCGGTCATTTTCATCCTTTCCTTTTTCCTTAAATTTTGCGGATAATTTTTTTTTGTTGTCTTTTCTTTTCTATGGTAGGTTTTTTCGTCACATAGTGTCATCTCGAGTACTCAGAAATATTTTTTGAGACTCTTTTCTTTGTATTGACAATTTCCTTTAAGGACCGAGTCATTTTCGTATTTTCACTTTTCGGACACTATGCACTATTTCGTCTTTTTTCCTGTTTGTCTTTTCCCCATTTGTCACTTTGTTGGTAAAACCTCACTTCTTGTTTTCGGAGTTGGTTTTTGACTTTATGTATCTTCGTCTTGAGAGGTTTTCACGAAATACGTATCTTTATTTTTGTAGAAAAGTACTCTGGTTGCTCCTAGTGTCCATAGGGGCATGGATGCATAAATCTTTGGAATTATTTTCTTTTCTTGGGTATTTTTTGTAAATATCTTTTGAAGATATTTTATTTCAGGGGTATCTAAAAAAATATCTTTTTATTCTGGGGTAATTTTGCAGTTAACCCTTTTTGTAAGGACTATTGTGCAATTAATGAAAGTTATTACAAATTATCTTATTTTGAGCCTGGATCCTTGTACGGGATTCATTTTCACTTTTTGTCAAGTCGTGTACTCATACAATTTAATTCTGGTTGATGTTTTCCAGTTTCAAGGTTTCTCGCCCCAGTTGCTACCGAACTTATTCAGGGCATAACTTTATACTCGGGACTTGGTTTTTGACGCTGTCTCTTTTGTTATTCATATTTTCTCATTTTAAATCTTTTTTGTTCATAAAGTTTTGTCATTTGAGTGCTTCTGCTCAAATTTCACTTTTTCGGACCCCGCGGGGCCCGTTCGGGGCACTTTTTAGATTTTACTATAAAAAGGGGGTGAGATATTTTGTTTTCTCATCTTCCCCACTCTCTTGCACGAACAAAGCTTCCATGGAAGCTCAAGAGAGGCTGCCATCTTCTCTCTCCTCATTTAAGCTTTATTTCTTTGTCAAAATATAGTCGTGCCTTAACGTTTGTTGCTCCCCTTGACGACGCGCACCTTATGCCCTTATTAGAATCCATTTCTGACAATTTTTTGAGTTTGGATTTGAGGTCAAGTTGGGATTTTCATGGGACTTCTTGTGGATTCTTGTTCACGGTGTTGTCCCCAACAAAACCCAAGAGTATTGTCGGATTCGGAGCATTTTTCATTTGGTGGAGATTTGAGATTTCATCTCAAATTAAGGTAGGGGATGTTCTAAGTTTATATTTATGTTGTATTGATTGATTTATAAGCATATACAACTTGTGAGCATGTTTTGTTTAAGTTTTAGAAATTAATTTAATTAATTCACAAATTGGAGGACTAGGCAAAGGCTCTATTGACAACCTAGAGAGATGATCGGCAACCACATTTTCAGTACCTTTCTTCTCTTTGATTTCAAAATCGAATTCCTGGAGGAGCAAAATCTATCTAATTAACCTAGGTTTTGTTTCCCTCTCACCGCCGGGTGCTTATACCGAACCGATTCCACCTCCACGCTGCTCAAATTTTGGCCGCCGCTGATGATTACATCCTTCGGTCGCTTTTCCATTCAGTGTAGGCCGATGTCGGAATTTCCTTCGATCGATCTTTGGTTGGTTGTCGTGGTTGATACCAAAGATAGCCATGGACGGCGATCACGAAGCTTTCGGGTTTGATGTTTTGTTAGATCTATGTATGGATGGAACGTAAAAACATGCCTAGGATTCCTGAAATAAATAAAGATTTAATGCACAGTTGAAATTCTGGGTTTATTCGTGCCAAAAGTTTGATTTGCTCTAATCAATGCGTAGATCTTAACAAGCTTATCGATTTGCCGCAAACGACACCCACAAATTCTCAAAATTTGGAAAGTAATTGAAGATTAAAATTTGATAGAGAAAAGAAAAAGAAAAGAGAAGAAAAGTAAAGGAGAGAGAAAGCTTATAGGGAGAGAGAAAGAAATAAGGTCATATTGGCTTCTTGGCGACTGAAACAATGGAGTGGTGGGTACCACCACTTTAAAAATCTACCCTTTAAATTTTATTTTCCACCACAAAATTATATATACACACTTTAACCAATTTGAAATACAAACAACATGTCATCACATAAAATGCATTAAATAAAAAATGAATATGATGCAAATGGACTCAATCAAAATCTCCGTACACCACAATTCTGGTAACAGGTCCCACCTGGGACCGTCCAGCCCGAAAAATAGAAAAATGCCTAAATGGCGACCCTTGTATTTCTAAGATTCTTAAACTCAAAGAAATGCCCCAACCAACTCCTGGGCACACCTGGCACACCCCACAGTGTTCGCTACGCAAAACGAGAAAAGATTAAAATGCCTTTGCAAAAACAAAAAATTCCAAGAAATTTAAAATGGTGAAAAATAGAAACATCACAATCTCCCTAACTTAAAAGAATTTCATCCCCCGAAATCAACCCACCTTACAAGAGAAAGACGAAAGGATACAAAAATGGAGTATGTCTCCGAGTACCCCACGCAACATGCTATACCTTAAAATCCCAACACACAGAATCCCATGTCCTATGTCACTCGCAACCCTATGCTTGTGTCCTAACGCAACATTAATCGAGTAGTGACTACAGTCACACTTAACTTGTCCCCCACAATAACTAACTGGATGTAAAGGTACACCCTGTGTCGAACAAAACTTCCTACCTCCACATACTAAGCACACGAGGCACAAACCTTCAGCCAAACTCTGTGACTCCACCGAGTCTTGACCCCTAATAACCATTAAGATCTTCATCCTTCTAACCAAGTCACCATGACACTCAACCATCTACTTCCACACTCAACCTAGGTTAAAACGAATTTGATACATAAAATTGCACTAACGCGGTCCACACAAGACATCCCACCAGAAAGCGGTTGGATCCCATACACGGTAGGTCCAACCAGCAACACCTCACACAATCCATGCCAAATGTCTTAAGGCTTACAAAAAAGTGGTTGCAAAACTATATGAGCTCAACTCGCTATCTCAAAGATACCTTTAAAACCATCTCTGATAACTATTGCCTTTAATAGCTACATCATAACCGAACACCCACGACTGTAATCGAGAGAACCATCTGACCTGTCAAATGTATCATCAGGTACCCGGGAAAATAACTCATTAGTATAGCTCAAGAATCTACTAATCCAACAACTAAAACTCCTTGGACACGTAGTTCTGTACGAAGTACACCATTAATACCAAGTGAGACTCACTCTAAAAAGGAATCGCACAACCACACGTGCGCAACGCATAACACTGTATTCCGACTATCACTAAGCATACTGAAATCAATGATGGTTGACCTTTAATCCGACATTTTGTTAAGGAAAGACTGACTCAGAGAAATGGTTAGCCAGACCATTTCCATCGTTGATCTACCCTCAACACTAACATCATTCTTGTTCTCAGGTCCAATCCTCAAGTACACTAATGTGCCAACTTCTACGTTTAACTCTAGACACACGGTTCATGATACACTGTCTAACTATTCCCCACATATGAGTTACATTACAACTACTAGATACTACTGTTAACTCTAAGACTTTAGGAAAACGTACACATCGGTAAGCAAGTCACGCCTCACGTCGCATCGGTCACGATCTCTTGGAACGAATCCTTCAAATGTCGTGGAGGTAAGTCGGACGATCTTGATTAAACCATCACTCAGGTCCCTAACAAAGAGAGAACTCTTAAAAGTTCCTCTGCCCGCTGACACCCACAACTCCTATGTGGAGACATGAAACTCATAATCAACAAAGTCTTTGCGAGGACCAAAACAAGAAGAAAGAAAAACAAGCTCATCTCCCATAATAGAAATGAACACACACCAATCGACACCTCGCATATGAAATACTAAGAAAGAAGAACTATACAGAGGGGAAATAACTCAATCTGAAACTCATACACTTAACATCCATTTGAAATAAATAACAATACCCCTTCCAGAAATGCCAGGGCTAGATAATGAGTCCTAGGACATCACATCCCATCCTGCCTAGAGAAGGATCTAATAAACAGAAATCTAGACCTTCCAATTATAGAAACAACTACATGACGCTAAACATCCTCGTCAATAACCTTTAGAGTAACACGGCTAAAAATTCTTCTATCATCAATCTATCAATGAAACCAACACATAAGAGCTCAATTACTCATAAAATACACATTATTCTCCAAAAAAACTGTCTGTGAATTCACATATAGTTATACAAATGCGTCATTACTTTAATGCATAATGGTAACAACTAGTACAACATTACAACATGAAACCCATACAAAACATCTCGATCTATATCCTACCCAAGGGCTCACACACTAACCATTATCAGTATCACCCCAACCCGGAACCACACAACGAGACTTATCCACCATCTTGGCACAAATAAACCAGATACTACACAAAACTCACGGGTAGCCCCGTTACAACGAGAACAATAGTGTACAGGCACCTCCTATCACACCAAATCTCACAGGTATCCCTATTACACAATCATAGGTAAACCTCGTTGTAAAACTCACAGGTATCCCCAGATACAACACAACACACATACGACTCACTAGTAGCAACACGACAAGACTCACAGACAACAATACGACATGACCCACATATAACAATATGACATGATTCACAGATAACAATACAACACGACTCACAGGTGTCCCCCGTTACACAATCACAGGTAACCCCCCCATTACATCATAGTCACAGGTAACCCTATGTTACATCACAGTCACAGGTAACCCCCCATTACATCATAGTTAATCATAATAATGCCTTATCTCCTCTATGGATAATCCCACTTCATGTGACCCGACTGACCACGTTGAAAACAAACTCTGGAGCTAGGTCTGTCAAGAGGACACTTCGCCTTGCGGTGTCCTGGTTGTCTACAATGGTAACACACCACACTCATCCTAAAGGACCCTGAAGAAGCACCAACAACAGGTATAGCATCTACCATTCACTGCTCTTGAGAAAATAATAAAGCACCTCTGTGCCCCCTCCTGTCCTGGCTCCTGAAAGAAGTACTTATACTCCTTTTAAATTATCGGGGTATTACACTCATACCTCGTCCCTGATAACCTATAATACCATTTATTTCTTGCCAATCCTTGGCTTCTGCCTCTGCCATCAGTGTTCTCATAACCACCTTCGAATAACTCTTTAATCTCAAAAGTGTCACCCCCGGCCTAATAAGACGATTTAGGCCGTACACAAAATGCCAAGTCTCCTCCTCCTCGTTCCCTAACATATTCATAGCAAAACATGAAAGAGAAGTGAACTTATTCTCATACTCTATCACTGATATGTCACCTTATTCAAGTCCGTCAAACTGCATCCTTAATTTCTGTCTCTTAGTTTGCGGGAAAAACTTATTATGAAAAGACTCTTGAATGCATCCCAACTCATACTGTCAATATCATGTGCGTTAGTCATGGTCTTCCACCATACCGCCATGTCACTAACAAACTTATATGTGGCTAAAGTGATCTTTAACCGATCATCAGGTACGACTATTGCCCTGAAATGCTTTTCAACTTCATCAAGCCAGTCGTCTACAACTAACGGGATCTAGACCTCCCTCAAATGTTGCTTTCATGTGTTTGTTAAATTGAATAAGGTACCGAAGACTCTACTTGATCCCAGTCTCCTATGGCTGAATAACCGGTTGTGCTACCACCTGAGGAGTCGTGGTACTCACTAAATTCTGAAAAGCTGAGGTTACAGCCCTTGATAATAAGATATCGTCCACCGATACAGGTGGATTATCATTCACCTCTCTATCTCGGCCTTGTCCCATTGAAAACCTATGTGGTTAGGATGGCTTTTCACTTGTTTTTTGCTCAACTTCATTCTGATCCATCTCTCTACATCACCCTTAAGCTCGGTTCTACAAAAGTAACTAAATGATTAAAACAAGGATACATGAAGTTGCTCAATCCACGAACTACGGTGCTCACACAATTCATTCGATAAGAGCTAAAACATTTATAAACACATAAATGATCAAGTCCATCATATACGTGGGTTAGAACCCTCCGTAACCCAACACACAGCACTACCATAAACACTCAAACCCATCAACAACGAAACAGACAAGTTAAGCCTACATCCACTCCCTAGTGGATGAACGACCACAATATAAACCTAAACATACAATTATGTCCTAAAACAGGATCATAACTATCGTGCTCAATTAAACATCATCACATCATTTAGTACATGCTCTAATAGATAGTAAACACTTAACAATTAGGTATGTGGTCAATTAAGCATGCTTTCATTTACAGTAAACATCTAACAAGTAAACACGTAACGAATCAAACATGTATCAAGTAAACTTAATCATATAATTAGTTACACATATACTTCTAACATCAAACAATTTGGCATGCTTTAAACAAATTTAACTATTTTATTAATCATATAAGTGATTTCACGTAAGCATTTAGCAAACAAGCATGCTTTCATATTCACCAAACGATAGACCTAATAACAATAATCACGTTATCATTTAGCATGCTTTATTTTTATTTACTAGTTCATGAATTCAGAAATCAAATCACATGTAAACATACAGTGATAAATCATTATTTTAAATTAAACAAGTAATAATAGCATAAACATCCATTTACATCAAACCCAATTCTAACACCATCTAAACCAACCCTACCCATCGTCCTTAGGTTTTCGAACCTAAAGCTCTGATACCAAATTTGTAATGACCTAAACCCGTAGGTCCGAATCACTAACCGGGTCCTTACCCGAAACTGAGGTTACCTAAGTCAAAACCGTCATATCTAGTGTCAATTCATCATTCTTAGGTCGTAATTATGTTTCACGAAGGCTCAATGCGAATTTCCAAGACTCAAGGTAAAATATACAAGATAAATGAGCAAATTAAACCAAACTGCAATAGTTCGGTCGACCGAAGTGGAACTTTGGTTGGCCAAAGTGAACCCCCCTGTACCAGTCGACCGAAGTACCTATTTTCGTCGGCTGTTTATGATCCCTACAGTAGCTGGGCTACTACCAGGCTGTAAACTTCAGCATTGCACACTTTGATATTCAAGAACTCATCAAAACATCATTTTTATTCCTTTTTGGGAAATAAACCTGAAAATATATAAAAACATGAAAATGAAGATAATATATATAAAATAATCAAATAATGGACTTAACTAATGCAAATAAAGGCGCTTAAATATGCAATATTCGGCACTTATCACCATTTTGAATACAAGCCGGGCAAGGCCAATGTTGTGGTGGATGCGCTAAGTCGTAAGGCCGAGCTCGCAGCTATTAGTCGGCTCCAGCACCCTTTTATGGATCGACAAGGAGGGGTTGCAGCATGACCCTCTAACTAAAAGCCTTATTCAGCTGTCTAAAGAAGGGAAGACTCGACCCTTTTGCCTGAAGGATGATTTACTTCTCACTACAGGGGATCGACTCTTTGTGCCCAAGTGGGGCAACTTGCGAAAGGAGTTGATACAGGAGTGCCATGACTCCAAATAGGTTGGTTACCCAGGTATACGGCGCACACTGGCATTCCTTGAAGATTCATATTATTGGCCTCGGATGCGCGACGATGTGGAGACATATGTAAGGACTTGTCTTGTATGCCAATAAGATAAGATTGAGCAACAGCATCCCGTAGGCCTACTGGAGCCATTGCCTATTCCAGAGAGACCATAGGAGAGCGACTCTATAGATTTCATTACTTGCTTGCCCAAGTCAGAAGGTTGTGGGAGCATTATAGTTGTGGTAGATCGGTTCAGCAAGTATGCCACCTTCATACCCGTACCAGCAGCTTGCACAGCAGAGAGGGTAGCATAGTTATTTGTTGACCATGTGGTCAAGCTTTGGGGAGTTCCGCAGAATATTGTCAATGATAGAGACCCGCGCTTCACTTGTAGGTTTTGGACGGGAGTCTTTAAAAAGATGGGGACGGATCTCAACTTCTCTATGAGTTTCCACCCCCAGTTAGTGGGCAGACGGAACGCATCAATGCTCTCCTGGAGCTATACTTGCAGCACTATGTAAGTGCCAACCAGTGAGATTGGGCCAAACTCCTTGGGGTGACGCAGTTTTCTTATAACTTGCAGCTGAGTGAGGCAACCAATCATAGCCCATTTGAGGTTGTTACCAGACGGCAACCTATGACACCTAATGCTATTGCTTCGGCTTGCGATGGTAAAAGTCCAGCGGCCTACAAATTTGCCAAGAGGTGGCACGAGCAGTCCGACTTGGCTAGGGCGTACCTTGACAAGGCGGCAAAGAAGATAAAAAAGTGGGTCGACACCAAGCGAAGGCTGGTGGAGTGCATAGTGGGAGACCGGGTGATGGTTAAGCTACTACCCCAACAGTTTAAGTCCTTTCAGAGTGTGCATTAGGGGTTAATAAGGAAGTATGAGGGCCCATTCCCCATTGTCAAACGCGTAGGCAAGGTCTCCTATATGGTGAAGCTTCCACCCAAGTTGAAGATACATCCAATCTTTCATGTCAGCATGCTCAAGCCTTATCATAAAGACACCGAAGACCTTACTCGGGGCATATCGCAAAGGGCACCCATGGCCGTTGTCACATCCTTCGACAAGGAAGTTGATTGCATCCTTGCAGATTGTGTAATGAGCAGGAGAGGCGTGCCCAAGTATACAGAGTATCTAGTGAAATGGAAGAACCTGCTAGATAGCGAGGCGAGGTGGGAGCATGAAGATACACTTTGGTAGTTCACGAAGCATATCCAGCGGTTCAAGCAAGAAGACGCGACGAGGGTGTTGCGAGCTTAGGTAGGGGAGAATGTTACGCCCCGTAACTAAGAGGCTACACCACGCAGACGCCCAGCAGACGATGATATGGAGCCTACATGGACTGGGGCTTTCTAGAATTCTCTACACAAGTATGGAACTTTCCAGAATTCTCTAAATTAGTGTGGAGTTGTCTAGCCTTTTCTGGACTTATCTAGAGATGTATAGAATTCTCTAGAATTTTCCAGACTTGTCTTGTACATTGTATATAGTTCTAGAATTGTGTATATACTTCTTTGGAGAATTCTAGACACTCAATCTAGGCCACACATTTGTATAGACCTAGAATGTTCTTGTAACGGCCAAATGCCTATAAATAGGAGGTGGGAGTTCATTTGCTCCTCACCAAGCAACCTAAGTTGTAATATCTCAAGTAATACAAGTGTTCATACATTTCCAAACTCTCTTGCTCACTTGCCTAATCTCTTCCTACACACCCAAGTAAGCAAAACACTTGCCTAGCTTTAGTCTTCACTAAACTAGCACACTTGGGTAGACTGACTTAGCGCTTCAAGGGGGCTTGAAAGTGTCTAAGGCCACACGTAAACTTGGAAAGGTCCAAGTCCGTTACACTTAGCTTACCTCCATTATCCATAGTCCAAACAATTTTCTTTTAGCTCTTTATATATATATCTAAAACCTACTGTGAGATGGCAAAGTGTGCCAATACTTTCATGTTATACATATATATAAATTAACATCATAGCTTGTATTTCTCAACCATGAACTTTGCATTAGGGCCAACCAATACATAAGTGCTTACCCCAGAAATAATTAAATAAGAAATAATATATGAAAGATGAATGGTTGCTGGTGTCCACATCTGAATTGCCATCTAAAACGATTGCCAAGATTCCATACCATCCACACGACACACTATCTAACACACACACACACACACACACACACACACACGCACATCATATATAAATATGCTGCTGAGTGACATAATATGCATATATTATCATGAAGAAAAACTTGGGCCACTATATTGTGTTTTTCTTAAATCATTTCTTATCTCATCGATCTAAAAGCACGATACAGTCATCAGATCAAATGATATTAAGAAAGAAAAGCCACACCATGCATTTTACACCCAAGCATGATCCAATCCCTTAAATTGTCTCCATGCTGTGTGCCACACAATCAAGAAACATTTTCATAAAATAATGCAGTCTCATCAACATGAGAAAGTGCAAGTAACACCTTAATTACATACAAGAATGCAACACATGAATCTTGGTCAATATGATGAATTATATCCCCCATTTTTCGACACATTGAAACCCTAAGTGCCTGAAAAGAGATTTGAAGAGACTATTTCACTATTTCTCCTCCACCATCAAGCTGCCTCTAATCAACATCAATTCTACGAAGAGAGGACAAAATAGAAGCATTAGACCATTACCCTAGCGGGTATAATTAATCTCTTCTTCCTCAGACAGTCGGGAGGTGAGGGGTTCGAGTCCTATAGGCATTTGTGAGTATGTTGTATCCGTATGTTATTTACGTAGAAACTAGGATGAAATGGTAAATCAAAAGAAATGGATGAGAGACAAGAGATAAGAGTACATTCATGAAGACCTGTAGTGATAAGTAAAAAACAACGTAGCAGTTTTTAAATCATATAGATGATGAACTTGAAAACACTCCCTACGGATAAAATTCCTCATGAAAAAGGAATATTAATTAAAAAACAACTTAGCATTTTTGAATCATATAGATGATGAACTTGAATACACTCCCAAAGGATATAATTCCTCATGAAAAAGGAATATTAATTAAAAAACAACCTAGCATTTTTGAAAGAGGAATATTAATTAAAAAACAACTTAGCATAGATGATGAACTTGAAAACACTCCCTAAGGATATAATTCCTCATGAAAAAGGAATATTAATTAATATATAAAATTTTCATACGAAAACATGATAAGTACGTACTCCTTAGAATTAATGATGACTTGGGCATGGCAATTGCTATGCAAATTAAAAACATAATGCAATCTATATAATTACAATTATGATCTCAAATTAGGTAATGTTGAACGATAATATACCCATGTGGAGATTTCCTAGAACAAACATGTAAATGTATATGAACTCTAAAGTTAAAGAAGTTAAGCAAATGGCGTGACATAGGTGGCAATGTATATAAGTCAATGTAAATAGTATATCAAGAGTTGTTTTCATATGATCACGAGAATGTGTCAATAAAACAGTTGAGCTTCCCCTTTTCAACAGCCTAAGAAATATGTGTTTGTGTTCTGTACTACCCTCCCAGTGCCCCCTCCGAGTAAGACTACCTATTGACTACTCTTTCTATCTCTTTATACACACATACTATATCATCTTTTTCTTCTTTTTGACTTGGTCCTTGTTCAAGAATTATGTGGAGAAACTGCGCTTGAAATAGAGTAAAATCTGAAAAAATTATTCAACTGTAATAGAGGAGTCATGGTCCATTATTAGACCATGATACAATATCAACTGATTTAATATGAGTAAGGGTTAGACGTTAACATGACGACGATTAACTGTGACTATTTTAATGATTTAATATGAGTAGGGGTTAGACGTTAACACGACAACGAATAATTGTGACTATTTTAATGTGAATGGAGACTACTACTCTCATTCACGAGAATAACTCAAATTGAGTAATTCTCAATTGTTTCGAAGTGAGTGGGGACTGACGTCAATCCTCATTCACGCTGAACAACGAAAAACTCTGATTGCGTCAAACACTACGACAAACAATTGACTGTTTTAAAATAAGGGATTATTACATATAAATGGGGTTAGGGTACCATATTTACTTAGATGCTGAGTCAAAGTCCCATAGTTTCTCTAAAATGAGTTTGACCCAAAAGCTGAGGTGGCACAAGAATTTTTACTGTTTAGAATTTGTGTAGGCTAAAATACCCTTCTCCTTATTTTTTGCAGTTCCTAAAATGCCCTTTGTCCATATTTTACAACCTGCAAACCCAAATGAACAAGATACAGGGGCGGCACACTATGCCAACTGCAGTGGATGAAGCCGGTCGGTGGATCACGGATGGAGGATGATCTGTTCGGCGAGCATGGTGGCAAGGACGGCTGCGGAGAGAACGGGTCCGGTCGTGAGAGGAAGGCTTCGGCCGTGAGAGGAACGACGACCTGCAATACAGAGCCGGCGATGGGCTCAGATGGCAGTGAGGAAGGGCTGGCTGTGATAGCGGCTTGGGCTGGAGGTGCAATGAGACTTAGGCCGGAGGTGTGGTGACGACGAGCAGTGGCTTACGGTCGGCTATAGAGACGGTTGGTTTAACTGTAAATGGGTTTCTTTTTGAATTTCTTTTTGAAATTTTTTTTTTTTTTTTTTTACTCACAGTTGTAAGAAGATGTGTGTGTGTGTGTGTGTGTGTCTATATATATATATAAAGAACAAGAACTAACACAAGCACAAAACAATAAGCAAAATTTTGACTCTTTTTTTTCATTTTTAATTTTTTTTTTTTATCCAGATCAACTTGTAGTCTTGTTGTATGAGTTAATTAGTTCTCTGAAATTAAAACAAGCTATGAACTCAAATATACATAGGCTCCAGTGTAAAATAGCTCTTTGGTGAATATAACTTATATAAGGGTTT
>JAOTQH010144551.1:0-15359 GCA_025631255.1 Cornus kousa
TCCCAGGCTCACTGATGTTTACTAGGAGCGCGCCTTAGGTGCGCCTTGTCTTGTTTGTGAGGCGCGCCTAGTTGCACCTCACTGATTTTTTTAAAAAGCTATGATTATTCTATTTCTTAAGCCAAAAAGGATACCTTTGGCAACTTAATAAACAAATAAGAAAGCACAAGCGTACGAGATAAGAAACTTTTGTTCAAAATAATAAACAAATAAGAAAGCCCAAGAGTCAAAGTGTCGACCGAATAGAGAAAGAGTGAGACTGTGAGGCGAACGACGAGCCACGTCAGTTCTTTGTCTCCTCTACTTGTCTCTCCTCTCTTCTCTTCTACTCCTCTCTTCTTATCTTTGTTTACATCTCTCTCTCCGTCTCTCCGTCTAGTTTTTTTCTCTCTCTGTGTTTTTTTTTTGGGGGTGGGGTCGGTTTTTTCTCCTTTTTTTCTGCAACACTTTCTCTCTCTTCTCGTTCACTTTTCTCTCTTCATTTACTTCTTCTGTCTCTGTGTCTATTTTTTTGGCTCTGTTTTTTGTTCTTCTTTTTTAACATATTTATTTCTTTTTGTGCTCTGTTTTACCATTCAAAAACAAATCCTCCTTTGCCATTCAAGAAAACAAATTTGTGCTCTATTTTATGATTGTTGGATGCTTGTTTAGTTGATGAATTTTTTTTTCTATATTTGATACTAATTTTTAGCGTATTGATATGACTTATGAGATATGAATGTTTTTATGGTAGTTTAAATTTTCAATTGTGCGCCTCACTTCACTCAGGTGCGCCTCGTGCCTAAGCTCCAAAAGACCTCTAGCGCCTTGGTGCACCTTGGTGCCTTTAATAACACTGCCAGTGACTAGGGTGGAGATTGAAGCAGTTTCACAGAGAGAGAGGCCATAGAAGACATTAAAGATATCCTAGTGTCTCATTAAGGGAATCAAGAGAATTTTTCAAGGTGTGTTGGATATTGGGATTCCTCTAGAGAGTGAGTCCGGGTCTGTTTATAGGCAAGAGAAGACGAGACAGTTCTCATGAAAACTACATAAGCACCTCACCTTCGGCTGCAGGAGCTTTGGGCTGGAATCCCTTGAACGAAGACCCTCCAAAATAATGACAAGCCGAGCTGCAAACAGCAACCTACAGAGTCATTGTAGGATCTGAGCATCCGTTAGGCAAATCTTGTAGGAAAGATGATGATGAGCAATCAGGTAAGGACTAAGATGGCACTGACTGAGGACCAGAGGATGGTGTGGCTAGGACAGTGAGACAATCTGAAATATGAAGCGGTCACTAGCCCAACTCTTAACCAATTGGAAGACATCACGTGCTCACGAAGTTAGAATGGAATAGAGGGAGTAAGGTCTCTCTCTTAGCTGCATTTTGCCTAGGGTTCAAAATGCCGATCATTATTGATCACCTTACACATCCTTTTTTTAGAGCAGAAGTTGAGGCACTAAGTAACTCGATTTAAGCGGGCATTTAAAATGAAATGACAACATATAAGATATATTTCCTGGATAAGTTTTTTCTCCATGGTGCAAAAGATATCACCACGTGTCAAAGAGGCAGTCCCCAAGGCATGTGTCATTTGAGGTGTTTGGGCCTAAGTATAAGGCCACTTCAACATTCCTTTCAACCTCATAATAAGGTGCAAGTTCAACTGTCATGACTTCTGAATCAGCATCATTGTCATAACTCAGCTAAAAATTTGCAGCTCAATCATCAGTTTTCTTAAAAAGTTGAATGATGAATATAGAGATAAAGAGTTGGGCTAATACTACCATTCCCATCTCTTTGAGATATATAACCTTAACCACGGGAGAATATTGCTTTGGCACAACTTATCTATAGCCACTTGGCAGCTACTTACAAGCTACGTGTATTACATGGCCCATGTACCTACATTTTTCAATATTTCCGACTCTTCTATCATTTCTAATCTTTAAAGCCTGCAATTCTCAGGTTCTGCCTCCATCAATCACACTATTTTAAGTAAACCAGATGCACTAATGAAGTGGTAATTATTTTGGTACTTATTTTAATTTTTTTTGATGAGTAATAATTATTTTGGTAATTATATTGAAGCACATAATTGGTTAATTTGGTTTTGTACCAAGCACATGGAGTGCATCACCAGCACTAAAAACAGATTATGGCAAATTGATGCCAGTGACTTCCAAACTCCAACTCCACCAGTGAGAAACACCCCCAAATTTTGGAAGAATTAGAATCAAACTCCAATGTGGAAACCTCATCCCCCCTCGTGTCCTCACAGAACACTTGTTACCCTTTTCTTTATCTAAATTAGCTTTCTCTAACATTAGCAACTGCATGTGCATGGAAAATCTCTCCAAACATCTTGTTACACATAACTAAGACAATCCGTGATGTTAGATGCAAATAACATACACTAAAGGACCTCTTACTAAATAGGCTCACAGCAAGTTAATCTCACAATAACTTCAACAACAGACATTAGATTCAGTATCCTAATCTCAATAAACAAGCTTATGCAAAATTTACATTATCAGCGTCATTCTCTCTGGCTGATGAGCTGAAATCTGCATGTTCTTTCAAGCTGAAAATTATGCAATCCCTATTTCTCCACCAATAGATCTCCTACACACTTTCATATTGTTACTGTTTGAGACCATCAATATTTTCTTTTCCTTTTTTTTTTTTTAATAAGTCAATATTTTCTTTTCCTCACTAAAAGCAATTCCATTGAATTAAACTATGCTTGAAGGACCAAATAAATTCAGATTAACTTTGCCCTCAATTCTACGATATGAACATCTTCAAACATAGGAAAGACTCAAAATCAATATTGCCCAGCCAATTGATGCAAACAAAAATAAATAAATAAGAACTGAGAGAGAGAGAGAGAGAGAGAGAGAGAGAGAGAGAGAGAGAGAATATCTTGAATTTTAGTTCTTTTATGTCCAGAACAAAACTTGCCTTCGTAAACGACGAGGATCCTGTCGAAACGCTGGAGGCAGAGCAATAATTGGGGCTCCTCCACTTAACTGGGGCCCAGACCGCCCGTTTCTACCGCCACCTTCAAAAGGGGAAGGTCCACCCTGCTCTCGCAGCATCTGCATTGCAACTTCAGGGGGAGCAGGGACAAAAGGCCCCAATGGACTGAAAATAATGACCAACATATATATAGGTTTCTAATGAGTATAGCAAAAGAGGCAACCAACAGCAATCAGAACAATGACCAGAAAAACAAACCGAACATACCCAGCACCAGGTACAGGCATCAGTACAGGAGGTGGAGGAATATCAGAAGAGAAAGGAGGACCAACATGCATGCCTTGACCACCAAAAGTATCAAACATTGGTTCATCAGGATTGCCCCCAGCTGGACCATCATTGGACTGGAACTCAATTGGCTGAGGGTTCTCAGATCTATCGAATCTTTCATTGCCATTAACTCGATTGTCACGTTCTCTACGACTTCCTCGTTCATCTTTCAACCGGTTATCCACACCTAGCCTACGCCTCTGTGGTTTCTCCTTCTACAAAATGAATTTAAAATCATAATGACGACAATAACGATAATAATTAATAAATTATAGAAACTAAAAAAGAAAAAACTGAGGATGTGCATCTCTTGGTGTGTGTCACACAGTATGTTGAAATCTAATGAGCAACTTCTGTACATAAAAAGTGACAAAATAACAAACTTTTGTCATAGTACCTCAACCAAGGAGTTACATGAAAATAACTTGACCAAGATATATTAAATAGATAAAATCACTAGCAATGAATTAGTATCTTCAGGCACCGTATTTTAACCCGACAATCTAAAACAACTCTTTCTCAGAATCTTTAACATGCACAGCCAAAGATACCGCATAAAACATTACAAACACAAGGATAACAAGCCACGCAGCAAGTCAAGAATTTAAGAACTGGCTGTATTCTGAAACCCAGCATCCATATCAAGGTGTGACACATCCATAGATCATTGGTTTGACAGAGATTTCCAAAGTGATTCAAGAGTTTCAATGTCGAAGGGCAGCACTTCTTTCTAATGCTTATTCTTTTAGTGCTGGACTCCAAAACAACTTAGAGTCAGCATCGGATGGTTGAACTGATGCATGGAATTTTGTTGTGTCGTACACCAATTCCTCTGCCCGTTGTTACATCACATTTAATTCTTCAAGATCTATTAAGGGTTATGCAACCTCACACAGCAGTTCAGAATTATTTGGAATTAGTGCAACAGGGGCAGAGTAGGCGGGTTGAGGGGTTAGTTTAATACCCCAGGTTCAACGCCAAAGTATGAAACTTCCAACCCAACCTGACCTCCATCGTTGCTTATATCTTTGACCCCAAGTTGAGCTAGATTGGGAAGTCCTGCTGGAAATTTCGTTGGGTTGGGTTGGGTTGGGTTTTGGTTTTGGTTTTGATAACAAGACAAGGACTATTCTGCTTCAAACTACAGATTACTTACAAATACAATAAAAATAAAAATAAACATGAGCTATAACCTTACAAAGTTGATAATTGTTCAGGTGTGTAATATATAATCAGATTAGGCGACTTTGGGTTAGGTTTGCACCAGCGATATCCCAGCATGGACCCAACCCAAATTTAAGTTGGGTTTGGAACTTTTCCAAACCATGCTGTGCCTTACAATGTTAATAATTGTTCAGGTTTGATTTTGGATTGGCCCTCTTAAGATGCATCCCTACTTGGGATGCACTACACTAGTAAACTTCCTTGGCTACTTTCTTTTGAGCTGGTTACTGCGTTTTCTTATTTCTGGTAAATGCTAGATTCTGCATTTTCTCAGTACGTGCTGGATCCTGCATTTTCATCACAAGTAACTAGTAAAATACTGGTAGAACACTTTTTAGTCAACTTTCTTGGCTACTTATTCATGAAAAGGAAACTTCTAAAATACGAGCTGGCACACTTTTTTCCCTGAATTCCCAATGCCAGTGATGAGCATATAAGGGTATCATGCAACATTTTGTTCACAAGGAGAAATGCCAAATGTCAATACAAAGTAGCATAGGATAACCACCCATGTATGTGAATCATCAATTTTATGGTAAGATGAATCATACCGGTACAGATTGCTGCATGACAGGAGTCCCACCAGGTGCATCTGCATCTCTGCAATGATATTAGAGTAGTTATTGCTGTATCTCTGTGATGAGCATACAAGGGTAAAAAAATATTATCAGAAATGCTACGTACTTCATGTAGTTCTGGAAATACAGATCTTCACGCACTTTAGAAGTTAGCTCCATCACAAGCTCTGGGTGTTTCAGCTTTAAATGCTTATGTACAAACTCAGCAGCATGGAACAGCTTTGTGCAACCCTTGGCTCCACAGCCATACTTCCACCCATATTTCTCATCCCTGATTTTCCGGACATAAGGATCTAAAGATTCGGCAGCAACCGCGTCTATCTTCTCCTTAGCAGTCATCATTTCCAAGGGATCCTGACCTTTCAATCTCTCTTGCCAACGCAAATCAAGTTTCTTTTCCCAGTCAGCCCCACTACTACTTGCATCAGAACTCTTGCCATCCACTCTCACATGTCGAAGCCCCTTAGCTTCACTTGTTTCAAGCATACCATAATAATCCAGCCCATGAATACGCCAAAGATAAGTAATGAGTGTATCCAGTAGCTCAATGCCCTCAAGTCCTTTGACAGAAGTTAAACCCCGAATAATAATAACTGGGCCAGAGGAACCAACATGAGGTTTGTCTCTATTCATTCTGTCATTGTCAACCCTGCATAATATATTATCCTCAATTCCTTTTTCAGAGTCAAGTTTCCTTGCAAGCGCCTGTGCTTGTTCAATATCAATCTGGATTCGTCTGAGCTCAGAACTGACTGGGTGAGCCTTGGGAGCAGCCGAAAGATCAGTTTCTTTAGCCAGCACCCTACCGTGACGTCTTCTTTTGCCAGCCACATCTACTTCATCATCAGAGTTTGGATCACTTGTTTGTCCTGATTTGTTTGAAGATGAGGCATTGATAGCAGGACCTCTGCTTCATGTACAGAGAAGTTACTGGTAACGCATTCATAAAACATAAGTTGGTGGTGTGCTCTTGATGTAAGAGAATACAGTGATGAAAGGGAATATCTTACAGATCCAACGTTCCACTCTGCAAATCAAGCAGAAAATCCTTTGCCATCTTTCGTGCAAGCTCATTCCTCCTTTGAAAGAGATGAGAATATATTTTAATACAAGCAAAAGTTATTCACTAAAAATCACAGAGCAGAAGCATAACAGATGGAGACACAAACAATAAAAAAATATCGTCCACATAAGTTACGATGCCATTAAATTCTTTTGGCTTGATTATAAGTTTTGCAACTACCATCTTCAATACAAATGGCGCACACCTTTCAATAACAGCAAGTAAATTTGTTGGGTGATATTTGTCCTTCAACCTAGATAAACAAGCAAGATCAACAAAACAGATGTGATTACACGATAATACCCAAAAAAGAAAATAATATAAAAGAAAAGAAAGAAACTTTTAGAAAACATGAAATGTACCATTCTTCATCTTTATGAGTATTAAAAAAAGTCCGTTTCTGAGTTGATATATACTCTGATTTGTATTCTTGATATCTGTAAAGATGAATAGGCCAAACCACTCGGTTATTCAAAAAAACCAATTCAGAGAGAAGGAAAAAAAAATGAAGTTAAAGAAGTTGGACTTATATTCAAATCTATTAAAACATTTCCTTGTACCTGCGCTCAGCTTCGGCCGGTAGAATATCATCCTCAAGCTCCTGAATGAACTGCTTATAAGACATCAAACCTTCTCTGTAAAATAAAATATTTCATGTCAATTATTGTCAGGCAAAGCTCCAACAGTCCAACACATCATACTCTTAAAAGAGACATAACAACAACAACAACAAAAAATAGGCATGCAAATACAGTAACAGCGGATCACTAGTGACATAGATCAGATAAATTTCATACCGCATGAAACATAGTCTTTTCTTTTCTTTTTCCTATTTTTTTTTTCCCTTTCTGATTATTATCGTCCAATTTTGGTGCCCTGACAAAAATATATCATTCCAATCTTGGAACCAATACTCGTCTTTACTTTCTTTTCTTTTTTTTCTTATTATTATCATTCCAATCCCATGCCTTAGCAAAAATATGTCATTCCAATCTCCATGAATCGCCATAATGTGCAAAATGGTTGATACTTAATACAAACACTCATCTAGACCACAAGAGAGCAGACAGACATAAATTGCTGCATACATAGTTCCAATAAGAAACAAAATTGAGTAACTCAAAAAAACATAGCAAATTCAAGATTGTATATGCTTCGGCAAACATAAGCAAAAATAATAAAATACACCAAAGTTATATGTGCAGTGATGTAGCTCGTGTTAACATGCTCACTGAAGCTTTTGACGGAGGTTTAAATTTCAAAATCAAATAAGCATATTATCAGGAATGTTGAATTTATGACAGGAACTTTAACTATGCCCAAACTTGCCTTATTTTGGATATGAAAGATTATTCATACAGGCAACTCTCAGCTAGAACCACAATAAAGGAATAATCATAAAATTCCAATCTCAACTACATCACAAAATTCAATTGTTCATATGAATAACCGTATCATATTAAGAAACATTTTCAGCATGCTTTACCAAACATAATATGCAATCATCATAATACATTTTTCATATAATTCCTCACTACATGCTTATTTAAATTTACCCACCCCGTTATCGTTCCCATTAAAAGTCCAAGATCACCAAACCCTCATATTAACCACATTAAAAAACCCATGTCGTTTCTTAAAAGCACATTAATCTACTGCACACGTGACGTTATGAATTTATTTTGTAAAATTTGTTTAATCAAGATTATCTTGATCAATTATTGATCCTGACAACAAAAAAGCATATCAAAATGTGAAAGAATCAATATTGTCTCCACACATTGCCGACGGATATAAATAATCAGAATGTCTATTATAAGATAATATTTCCAATGTGATACCCAGAACTTGTAACTTGTTGCATAGTTTGCAATCTGATTATTTTCAGCCACTAACCCTACAGCCAACTGAAGTAATTGAAAATCAAGATAAAAGATCCACTCTGGCACTAGATACTATACAGTGATCCTAATGCAATTGTAGCATACCAAGAGTTAAAAGACTCCCTCTGATAGGATAGTCACAGGTTAAAGAAATAATAGAATTGGTGAAGCACGAAAACTTATGCATAGTTACGATACATAAGCAGACAATTGCTTGACAATTCAATGAAGATTAATTAATTTAATCATACTTGTGACTTGGTCCCAAAGAAAGCTGGATCTTTAGCAAAAGAACAAACATCAAATGAACCCATTGAAACAAAGAGAAGCTAAAAATGCTTACCTTTGAGAACTCCCTGAATTGGAAGCATCATTGTAGCCACCACGACCTGAATCCCAATCTGCAAAACAGATAATACCCAACATGCTCCAGATTAACTATCATGAGAAAGCTTTTAGAAGTTATCGATATACCATAAGGTATGCTGCTAAGCTAAAATTAGTGGACAAATATTTGACCACTAGCCAATATGTCATGGATAATAAAAAAATTATTAACAAAGACAACCACCATAACCATAGTTGTTAAAGGTGAACCTAAGCTCCAAAAAAGATCCAGGCTCATCGAGGGTTACCAGAGCACCTCAATCTACCACATAGGCCAGGCCCCTTCATTAGACTTGTGTAAGCACTCAGGCCCATGCTTTCATCAATGGATCGTATTGTTTAATCTTATTGTATATTTGCTGGAATTCATGAACTTATTATGGTTTGCTACTTAATTGTGTCTGTTACTTCATTCTTAAATTTTATGATAATATAATATATATTTCAAATGACCAAAATTAATGTGGGTAGAATTAGGAAATAAAGATATCATAGCATGTGAATTAACAGAGACCTATGACCTTAAATAGAGCGGAATATATACATGGGATTCATGTAGCCGACCCCAAGTAATTGGGAAAAGGCTTGGTGGTGGTGGTGGTAGTTGTTGAATATATTTGGGGCAAGAATTTGACTCTGGATAATTTGAGAAAGAGAAGACAAATTACAGTCAATTGGTGCTATTTGTGCAAGAGGGATGGCGAGTCCATGGATCACCTTCTTTTGCATAGCCCTGTGGCCCACGCTTGTTGGAGCTTTTATGTCATGTAAAAGGCAGCGCTTGCTCCTCGATTGATGTAAGAAGTAGCGCTTGCTCCTCGATTGATGATTTATTTGATCTATTGGACTCTGTTGGTCCTTAAGTCTTTTGTTTTTGTGTATTAGGGACGCATTCCCCTTTTGAACGCTTTTCTAATATATTTTTACTTTAAAAAAAAAAAAAAAGAGCTTTTATATTCACATGCTACAGATACAAATTAAATAAAACATTTATACCCCAAAGCTAAGTTATATTTCATAAAGATTCATGTTCAAAGCAAAACTCCAGCATTACCAGATGGGCCACTTTGATAACCACCTGAGCGGCCAATGTACCGACCATGAGGCCTTTCATCCACGAAACCAGGCCTGCCCCCCATCTCACGTTCATACCCGCCTGGATAATCATATCCAAACCTATACAATCAAACATGTCACATTATTATGACAGCTGAGTAATGTATACTAGGTGTACTGCCAAAGTTAAAACATCTCTAATAATAAGGATTCATGTGACAGTAGATGTAGGTATAAGGTAAAAAAGAGAAAGTGGAGAATCTTTTGCAAAACTACAAATAATGTGAATTTAAGAAGAAATTATTATTTAAAAAAAAAAAAAAAAAACACACAACCAACTAGATGTCCAAAGCAACTCTTCTAGTCTAACCAACAAAATGGAAAAAAAAAGTCCAAAGGTGGGACAAAAAAAGAAAAGGTGCTTTTGGGGCAGACATCACCTTCCGGACGAAATATTTCCTTTCTTTTCTTCAAAAAGAAAACAGCATTTATGTGTTCCAATATAAATTTCACGTAGGAAAAAAATACTACACGAACAAGTCATTACACATTTAAAGTACTACTGTCCAACTGTGAACTGAAAATTTACAATAGAATTCCACATAATCTTTGACTAGAAATGGCCACAGTAAACATGAAGACGTGAAAAAAAAAATAATAATAATAATAATAATAATAATAAATAAATAAATAAATAAAAATGAAAGCCATTGTGAAACCGCTAATTTTACCAATATCCATTATCAAACCTATGATTTCTCATTGTCCATTTAGTCCACCCTTTAGTTAAAAAATGCTATTAAAAATCTACCAATTTCATCTAAAACATGCTTATATAAAGCAGGCACCTACAACAAATCTGCCATACTATGATTACTATCTCAACAGCTCAATTTAACTAAGACGTTAGACAAATTAAAAATGCTTAAACAAATAATGAAATTCACAAGAAAACATAATCATAAATCAAAAGCTTAATGTTACCAATACATATAGATAACGAAAATGAACTAAAAATTAACCAAGTCTATGTAAAACATGCATATATAAAGGCAGCACCTACAACAAATCTACTATACTATCTTCTTTTTTTTTTTTTTTTGATAAGTAAATCTACCATACTATCTTAACAGCTCAATTTAACTAAAACATTAGACAAATTAAAATGCTTAGACAAATAATGAAATTCACAAGAAAACATGGACATAGAATCAAAAGCTTAACGTTTCCAATACATATTACAATTTACAACTTCAATTGTAAAGTAACACCCACAACTACAAATCCGAAAACATGACCATATGAGCATGCACCTCCATATGTTTAAGTATGTAAAAAATGTCTTCAAAAAGTATTGACGAAGAGAAAATGAAGTATAAAGTAATTGGTCATCAATAAAATATAAACTGTTTCATTCCTTGCAGACTTGAAGTTCCAGGAGGCTTTAAGTAGATAACCAAAAGAGGACGCACTTGTCTGAATGATTATCCCGGAAAGTTAAATAAGTATGCTCATGCAATCGCAAAACGATTCCGAGGGTTCTACAACTTTAACATCATTAGCATCCTGAAATTTCCATATATGTTTCCTTAGTAAGACAGTTTATTTTTTAATAAGGCCTTGACCAAAACTGGAGGGGTTTGCCTATTAACAGTCAAGTTTGTTAACAAAAAAAAATCATTTTTCACTTGACATTGATACTACTTACTCTGCCAAACTAAGGATGAATGTGAGGTAAGATATGCTGTTATTATATCTTTGGTGGTACATGGGAGAGCAAACCATGCATAACAGGTGAGAGAAGGGTGGGGGGAGGAGGAGAAGGGAAAAAATAAAAGATGGGAAGAACGTAAAGGATCAGTCAAGCTATATAAATGAATTAGTAGTAAAATTAAGGTACAACTAAAATTCAACATAACGTATGATTTATTGGAAGTCTAAATAATGACTGCAGAACACCTTAGGTGATAGTACTCAACTTAGCATAACCAATATTAGATTTTAACTTCAGATTCGCTTTCTTATATATAAACTTTTTTTTTATACTGATAGTCCTTACAAACACAGCAAATCTTAAATCCCAACAAACACAGAATCGACCAAGCACCCAATTTATGCAACTATAACATAATAACTTTGAGCTTCTAAAGATCAAGACTAACAGTACCCTAAAAATAGGGAACAATATGAAATACTATTACGTCATTCATTCATTCTACCTACTTATAGCAATGAAAGGACATCCAAATGCTGCCAGAAAAAGCTCAAGCATGATGCACTTTCCCCATCTAACAAGTCTCAGTGTCAATCAAAGAAAGAAAGGAAATACTACATGTTTGGTTCACAATTTTTTGTTGTCTGATAAATGAAAACCAGAAAATTGTGTTTGGTTGACATTTTCTGAATACTCAGTTAAGAAAATGCCTTTTTTTCAGAGAACCGTCTTTTATAATTGTCCTAAAACTGCTTTCTGTTTTCTGAATTCTTGAGACCAGAAAACTGGACTAAACAGGCCCTATAGTACTTACAATATCTTCTTCTTTTTTGACAAGATTGTATTAAAGCACCCAAAAGGAGAATGCATCCCACAAAATAAACACAAGACCAAATGGCGCCTCTAAACACTCAAAGAACCCAAAATATCAACAATTTCGTCCATAGATTTACAATTTCTCCCTAGAACCCAACAAAAAGGGTGCTAATAATAGAGAACTTAAAGAGTCCCAATAGGAGTCTCCTTTCCTTCAAAAGTCTCACAATATCTTGAACTCAAATTTTAAGTCGTGTTTGCAATTCAGAAATTTTAATTATGACTAACTCAAATAATTGCAACAAAATCATTCTCATTAATAGAAATGTCTCTTATTTAAAAGAGAGAGAGAGAGAATAAACCATGCCCTTAATATGATAGTCCTTTCTACCACAACAAATCTTAAATCCCATTATGCAACTAACATATTCGACACGTCGACCAATTTATGCAACTATAATCATCCTCAGTGTACACACAACAACATATTCGAGCTTACGAAGATTTCAGAAGACCAACTTCATCCCACAAACAGAGACCAATTTGAGATACTATTATCTCGTTCTTTCATTCTACTACTTTTGGCAATGACGGACATCCAAATGCTGCCACACAAAACTCAAGCATGATGTAATTTCCTATCTAAGATAGTCTCAGTTTCATTGGTCAACCATTGTCCTAGTGGATTTAACTTTCAAACTCTAAGTCAATGATTCGAGACCAGTAGAGAGAGAAGAAAGGGACAAAAAAAAAAGTCTCAGCTTCAATCAAACAGAGGAAGAAGAAGATGAAGAAATAAAACTAAAATAGGAGATGCTTTGAAGGAAAGAAGACTCCTATTAGAGCGTTGAAGTTATCCATTATTAGCACTCTTTTTTGTTGGGTTTTAGAGATAAATTGTAAATCCATGGGGAAGATTGTTGAATTTTTTGGACTCTTTGAGAGTATAGAGGCCCTATTTGACCTTATGTAGGTTTTGAGGGATGTGTTCCCCTTTTGAAGGCTTTTTATTACAATCTTACTTATCAAAAAAAATGAAATACTAGTTCTAATAATATCCTGAACTCAAATTTAAAGTTGTGTTTGCAATTCTTATCACCAACATTCAGAAATTTTTAGTATCACTAGCTCAAATGATTGCAACAAAACCATTCTAATGTTCAGATTGCTTCGAGAATAGACCATTGCCGAAGACAGTGAGCAGTCATGCCTCTTAATAGATTTAATATAATTATCAAGTGCATAAAATGAATGAAAAAAAATGGTAAAACTTCAGCAATTACCCTAGTAATTCGGCCATTAAGTGATATTCCATCAAGATCCCATTTCCCTACAGTCCGAACACAAGAATAAATTGCATGTGAATAGAGATCCTAACCCATTTGGTGCAATCACACGCAAACCATGTGTATAAGGTAAAGTCCAGAAAGCAATTAACTTTTTTGTTGTCTATCTGGTATCAATATAAGAACATGGTTTGATTGGTCATTATGTAACCATATTACTCCATAAATGATGGGAAGCATAGAATAGCATAATATGTTATTGTGAGAGAGAGCAGAGGTAGTAGTCAAACATCTCCAGAATCCTAAAGGAACAAACCTATCATAATCAGTACCACAGCAAAGTGTAACAGAAGTTTCACCAGAACACCCATAAGAAATCTGGTTATGCAATCCATCAGCACTTTCCAGTATTCTCTCTAGAACCAATATGCACCCCATAAAGCTAAACTTTAAACTACCCTAAGCAGTCTTCACCTTCCAACTTCCAGGTTATTAGTATCGTTCATTCTCCATTCGCAAGCAAAACAGCTTCATAGCAATCAATCACTATGCCGGAAAACAATTCCTAAAGGCAGATTCACCTACTAACCTAACATTTATCAATCAATCTAAACTGTGATACTACTCGACATAAACAAAAGAATATGTAAATAATGTAGAATTACATATATATATATATATATATATATATACACACACGCATACTTACCTGTGTAATTGCATGTATGTAAACGTATATTTTAATATATAATTATTCACTAACCTTCTATCTCCGGGTCCGTATCCTCCTCTAGGGCTTCCGCGCCGCCCGTCAAAATCGTCCCTCCGCGACCTCTTGAACGGCGGCAGCGGAGGCGACCGCCGAGGAGGAGAGTGCCGTCCGCGGTAAGGGGGAGGAGGGCTAGGGCTCAATCGCCGCTTGTAATCCCTCTCCCTGGGCGGCGGTGACCGGTTCCGATCGTAGTAGTCCCCGCGACGGTTTGGCGGGCGGTCAAGGTCCCTATCGTCTCTTCTCTCTCTTGAATCTCTCTCTCGTCGCCTGGGCGGAGGAGGCGGCGGAGGAGGCGGCGATGATTCGGTGTCCTCGTTCGACTTGTCTCTTCGGTCGGAGGGGCGATCTCGCCGACGGTCGAGAGAATCGACCGGCATGTTCATTACTTCGGCCATTGATGAAACCCTAGCAAATAAGTGGAAATGGAATGCCGATGGTTCAACTCGGACTGATTCGGAGGCTTTTTGTAGCTTTTGAGAGATGAGAGAGAGAGAGAGTGATAAATATATAACTGAGTGGAAAATGTCAGAAATACGTGGAAATATTTCCCTTCGCAGCCAAAAATTACATTCACGTCTCCTCTCACGAGCATGGGAGATAGATCTTTTTACGCACGATTTATAGTTATATAATATATATATATATATATTATTTTTATGAAGGGAATCAAAATAAAATAAAATAAAATATTTAAGACTAAATATGTCAAAGTATATAATAAATTATAATATATTTATAAATATATTCATGTTGGGTTAATAGAGTAACTTGTATATAGGTGTAATAAGGGTCATTTGTCCCGTATCGGATCCGAATGGAAAAGCGATTGGGTATAAATATGTGGGCATGCAACATTACCTAACAGTTTGAGCTTTTGGTTAAATGGGCAAGCATTCACCTATTACAATTGGTATCAAAGCCAAACCCAATTCTTGATCTGGTGTCATGCCAAACGTCCGCCCCAGAAGGCGTCCGTATGAACCACCCCAGGTAGGTAGGTGGCCCGACTACAATGAGGGTGTTACGAGTTTGGGAAGGAGGGGTTTCATACCCCTCAATTATAGAGGAAATACCCCTCGATTCTAGAGCCACGGCAGTCCTGAGACTCAAGCCATGGTAGCTCATACGAACTCCTGATATATGTATAACCATCCAAAGTAAGTCATTCAATTATTTTATTGACATGACATAAACCAAAACCAAAGTAAGTCATTCAATTATTTTATTGACATGACATAAATATGAGTAGGACTTAACCTTTGTGGTTAATTCGTACCCCAATCCA
>JAOTQH010144661.1:0-15355 GCA_025631255.1 Cornus kousa
CAAGTATCTTTATTCATTTCATTTTTTCAAATGTTAAATATCCTTTACGATATTTGAAGGTCCACAATTTTTATAGGCATAGAGCACATACGAGAAGGCTCATGAACTTTTAAATACGTACCGATTCAGTTAAACAACTTACACACTACTGTTCCCTAGGCCAAATATTATAATTGTAACAACAATAATTTTTTTTCTTAACAATCATTAATTAATGAAGCTATTAAGAGTAGATCATTTGTTTATCAACTAACCCTAAAAAATTGGAGTAATACATGTAGTAATAATAATCTATGCATGTATATGTATATGTATATGTATATGTATATGTATAGAAAATCACTTTCATTTTCAGTAGTACAATGAATATGTCCCTAAGCTAGACAGACCCATCAGCATTAAAGACAATGAATTTCACTGGTCCCCACACTGATTTGACCACCATAGTTCCCCAACCGTCGATCACATATAAACTTTCGTATCCAACGGTCGAAGATCAAGAATGACACACTCTTGAGAAGGAGAGATTTAAAGACTCCTCATGAAGCGCTAGACCCTCCGAGAATACCTCACTCAAAGTCACTTCTTCTCAACTCCCGAGGTGTTTCTCTCTCTAACTTTCTCTCTCTACAGTCGAAGGAGATCACTGCAGCTTTAGCTCTGCTGTTCGTGCCCCCCACTCTGTCCCTCCCTCTTTCTCTCTCTAACTCTCTCTCTACAGTTTTATCTATACTTTAGGAGTACTATACGACTATCTCTCTCATCCAATGTGATTTAATTGGACTATTGATCTTGAAATGCAGAGTCTTTGATCATAGTGAGTGGTGAATTGGGTCGAGCTAGGGTTTGTGAGCTCTTGAAATCGACTTGGATTTTGAAATGAGGAATTTGGGTACGGGTTGGAATTTGGATCGGGATCGGGTCGGGTGTTGAGATGGATCCACTGGCGCTGATTAACGAGGGTGCGTTTCAGTCTGCGAGTTTGGCGGAGATCTGGCCGTTTCCGATCAACGGCGGCGGTGCGGGTGGTGGTGGATCCGGAGGAGGTTTGGACTTGAGAAGCGCTGAGTTTGGGCGGATTTTGGGTCAGCTTGCGGATGATTTGAATTCGATTCGAGACGGTTCTTCTGGTGATGATCCAATGGTTTTGGACGAGAGAGGGGCTTACAATGCCGGTGGGAGGAAGCGGCGTGATGAGGATGACTCGGTGAAGGTTGTCTCGACGAGCAATGGCAATGGCAATGGCGTGGTACTATATCTGTAGCTCAAATTGCAACTCTGTTATACGTGTGCGTATATACATATATGCGTTTATATCTATATACTTGTGTATGTGTGTATGTCTAGAATCAGAACAGCTTCTATTTTGCTCCTGTTGTCCTTTAATTTTCAACTTATTAGTTCTGCAATGTTGTTTCATGAAGATTATATATATATATATATATATATAGATGAGGTGCTATATTATATTTGAACTCGAATTTTCCCGGGTAACGATTTCGGTTGTTTCATGGTGTTGGTGAATTTCACCACTATAATAGTGAAATATAATCTATTCGTGTTCGCTTATTTATGAAATTTCACCATTATAGTGGCGAAATTCACCAAATGCAGAGAATAGTGGGGAATCATTACTGGAGAGAATTTTGATTCATTATGTTTGGGAATGTTTTAGGCAATTGTGATCTACTATTTAACTGTCTATTCAGAAATGTTGAACAAGAGTCTATGATTTGTAAATTTTGATATGGGATTCTGGATTGGTTATTGGAGTGAATTTGACTTGATTTTACATTCCATCTAGAATGTTAAGAATTCTCACAACGGTGATTTTCGTTGTCTAATTGAACAGAACGATTGTGATGGTAAGCGTTTGAAGCCCACGGGATGCAGAGACAATGATTGTGATACCAAAGCTGAAATGGAAGCAAATTCAAGCAAGCAAGCAGAACAAAATGCGAAACTGCCCAAGCCTCCAAAGCAAGATTACATTCATGTACGAGCAAGAAGGGGTCAAGCAACTGATAGTCACAGCTTAGCAGAAAGGGTAATTTCCTCGATCCTCTTCAGATTGTAATTTAGAAACAATTTTCGAAGTACCCAACTGTAGTAACCATGATTTTTGTTAATAGCCAAATAGTTTTTAAAGACTATAATTTTAAATAGATTTTGCTCATGGAAAGTGTGTGGTGGACAGGCTAGGAGAGAGAAGATAAGTGAGAGGATGAGAATTCTCCAAGATCTGGTCCCTGGTTGTAATAAGGTGTGTATTTCCATTTCTCATACTTTGTCTTTGTATCGTTACCTATATATATGTAGGTTTCTTAATAAGAAAGAGCTTTTTTCAATTTTGCAATCTCTTCTCCGTTTGTTTTTGTGATTTGGTGAGACATAAGTTTGAATAAATGATCGAAACCAACCAAGCTCCTTTAACATATTGATTGTTAAATAACACAACTGGAGAGAACAACCCACCACCAGCCCGTCTCACTGCTGAGAGAGATCCTTGGTAAGTACAAAAGAAATAAGATCGGTTTGTGCCTGCACACAAACAATCACTTTTTCCCTATGGAAACTTCGACCCTAAACTCTCCACTTTGGGAGATAGAGAAAATACTACTAGGGTACAAATCTTTGATTTTTGAAAATCAGAATTTTCTGAGTTTATAATCGGGTCCTACTGTTTTGTTTCGCTTTCCTTCCTTGGGTCGAACACCAGTTGGGGTGGGAAAAGAATTTACAAATACCAGGAAGTACGAGTTCTAGTCATGTCTGTCTTTGACAATAATTATCTTCATTCTGATCTTTCCGGTATCTAAAAAGCCCTTCCTTCTCATTTCACTCTGGTCAAATTACATGTGAATTGAGGTTTCTATATCATCCTAGCTAATTGTAACATCTAATACAATAATTTCTTATATTTCTTGAACTGGAACTCCTCTTTGTGATCACCAATCGTGTATTTACCGTTATTCACCCTGTTTGAGGTTCTTGATGGATCATCAAGAAAAAAAAAAAACCAACAACTTGGATCAAGTGATCCTAGTTGTTGGTTTTGGATAATGCAATTGAGGTTACTTTGTCGGTTTTTTCTTTTTGCTGATGAGAGTTTCCTTTTCATCATCATGCACTTTCGATCCACTTGGCTCTGATATCTTCCTTATTGTCATTTATTGCCACCAAATCGAAACAACTTCTTCTTCGTGGAAACAGAGTAAACTAAAAGCAAATAGCTAAGAAACCATTTATGTGCATATAATAGATAAGATTAAATCGAGAGTTTGACAAAAGACACATCTGGCAAAATAAATGGGAAGTAATGGATTAGAATCCGATTGGAGACCTCAGAGAGGATCTTTGGTTGAATGATTCCTGTCATCCTTGTGTGGAACTTTTCTTACCTTCCGCAACTCTAATTACAGTAAGATTCATGCCTAATGGGGAGTACAAAAAAGAAAACCGCGTTTGATACGTAGAAAGAAATGAGTGAAGTTGCGGACTTGTCAGAGGAATTTAATGACCTGACACATAATAATTTCTTACCAAGTCCACCCTATTGTGAAAAAATAAAATAAAATAACATCACCCTAGTTAGTTTTTGAGAAGCAATTCATAAAACACAGTTTTCTGCATGCATGGTCTATTACTTTTGTTTGCTCCGGTAGCTGTAACTCCAATTGTTTGTCTCCCGCCACATTGGATAGGATCAAACTGGTTACAGTTGCTCCTCTCCAACTGTCTTACTCAATTTTTGAAAGCCAATCGATGTGTTTCGGTCAGTTTCTGTGACAACTGTTGGTTGTGCAACAGTGCGAAGAAGCCATTTGTTGGTTTCGCTCATTTTTTTGGGACTTGTGGCTGTATACCCCTTAACCTAATTTTTATTTTTTGAAGTACTGGTTCTTACAGAGTTTTGTTTGAATTCAGGTCATTGGCAAAGCACTGGTTCTAGATGAGATAATTAATTACATACAATCACTACAGCGTCAGGTTGAGGTATGCATACTTCTTTTGATTATATGTTGTTGCACTTATGTTGTTTGAGATCGTTCACTCTTGCTCATGGACCTGAGACATACAAATTTACTGGGTATTACAGTTCTTGTCGATGAAGCTTGAAGCGGTTAATTCAAGAATGAACCCCAGCATTGAAGGATTTCCAGCAAAAGATGTAAGTCCCAAAACAACATTTCAAACAAGCTTTGCAAAAAATTGTCAACCATAGTTTCACTCTCTTTTGGTCCTTAATCAACTGGCTCCTGCTGGCATTTTTTTGGTGCAATCATTTTTTTTTTAAAAAAAAAAACAAAATTAAAAAAAAAAAATGCATTTCAACATCTTCAAAATCTAGTTAATAGTTGTCATATGTTCATCAATATTTCGTTCATGGAGAAAATTGTTATTAGGCAACTTTTGACATAAAAACATATGCTCAAGAATTCTAATGGGAAACAAGCCATTTGCCAAGAAGGTTAGGTGGACATCTAGCCTTTGGATGCTTGTGGACTAATGAAGATGTAAAAAAGTAGATAGGTTGTTTGGAGATTCCTTTCCTCCCTTTTCGTTCAACTTCTGTCTTCTGCATAAATAATATGGTAAGTTGTTGTTTCAGTTCGGTCAACAAACATTTGACACGGCTGGTCTGGTATATGGTTCACAAGCTACAAGGGACTACAGAAGGAGTTCATCACCGGAATGGTTGCATATGCAGATTGGTGGTGGTGGTGGCGGCGGCTTTGAAAGAAGAACGTAATTTATACCAAAGAGTATACACCGCTAATAAGAGCATAAAATACACCTGCTTCCTCCTTCAGCGACTGCCAAAAAGTATACCCGCTATCTTGGATCAGAAGACCTCATTATCGTTTTCTGCATTACGCATGGAGCTGCAATATGCTTCTAAGAGAGCTGAAATTAATATCTAAACAACTCCATTCCTTTTGGGCAGAAAATGAATCTGTTTAGCTCCTTGTAATTCATAGCAGGCTTCATGTTCTACGTCCCAAAAGCTACCGTTCTTGTAAAATTCAGAATGTTTAAAGCATAATTCAGAATGTACTGAGAAGCTGAAGGTTTTGTTCAATAAGCAGTTTAAGGCTTTGTTTGGCAGTTAATATGGTTGTCGATCATGGTGTGAACCCTTGATTTGCACATCGGCTTTCTGGTTTTTTTTAATTGTTTTCTTCAATGATATACTATGTTAGAAGTTTAACAGTTTGTCTTGGATATTAGTTAAAAAATGGTAGATATATAGTCTGTGTTTTTATCTTGGCTTTTTAGAGGACCATGCTCCTCAGTAATAAGACTCGTAGCTCCGAAATCCACTGGGTGGGTTTGCTAATCATAATTATCCATAACTGTTTACTTGGGATGGCAATGGGGGCAATTTTGGGCGGGTGTACCCTCTCCCGCCCCTACAACCGTTTAAAAATCTTTGTCCCATCCCCGCCCAAAATCACCTAAACGGGAGCATTTCCACCCCATCCCTGCCACCGTTTTTTTTCCACCCTGGTGGGCACTTGAGCCCGCCCCGTTTAGTTCCATAATTTCTCCTCATTTTTAATTTTTCAAATACAATTATATAACTATTGAAAAAATTAAGGGTATGAGCATTTTTATTTTGTAGAGTTCTGCCGCTCTCTAGAATGACTAAAAAAGTGAGTGAATATGACTTGAAGTTTCTAGAGCTAACTATATTTAATCATTTATCTACCTAAACAGGGCGGGGCGGGATGACCTCTCCCCTTCCCCACCCCGAACTCTTGAGAGTTTTCATTAATAAAAGCTATTCATGCCTAAATAAGTTAAATAGTCTTCCAAAATCGCTATAAACAGGCGGGATGGAGTGAGTACCCGTCCAACTGGACAAATTACCATCCCTAACCGCTTGATGAAATGTGAAGGGAAGTGGGGTAAAAGACAAATACTATTGGAAGGATTTCTCTTAGTAGGTACCGTAACCAATATTCTTGTAATCGGTTTAATAGGTATTTTTTTTCATGGTTCATATTCGTGATTGAGCTCATCCATGTAATAATTGGATGAATATTATAGACATGAAAGCGTAAGAACTCGATGCTGAACAATGCCTAGGTTAGGGGTGGGGACTTATAGGTGTATGCTAATAGTATGTTACACATATATTGAAATTGATAATATTCTCGTATGCTTGGCAATTTAATCTTTTTCTTCAACTGAAATTAGGAAATGAAAGAAACTTCAATTACAACTTTTTAGGAACTAACTATTGTTGTGCTAAAATGTTTCAGTGCACTAAATTGAGTCGACAAACATTAGTATATAAGTGCCACTAGGACATGTGAGATTGGAATAATTAATGCAGATTATTACGGAGTATAACTTACAGATTTAGATGTTTGGAATCGGATTTCAGTTTTAGTGGTTGATTTATTTCTTGTCTCTGTTTATTTATCAGTTTCTTTTTCCAAGGGCAACTGGGATTAGGACAAATGCCCAGAAGAGTGCAAGACCTACAAGCTTGAATTTTCTGTTACTATAAGCAAGATGAACAATGATAATACCCTCTCATGAATTTATGAAAATAGACATTTTTGCATATGAGAAAAAGATCAAAAGTGCCGTAAAGATCTGGAAGCAATGTGTTATTAGAACCCAGTGAATGGTTCAATCCAACTAATGTGAGGCTATTCCTCCAACTACATGAATGGCTTGACTAGAGGAAAATGCAGACAGGTACCATTTAACTTCAGGTTGCTAACAACTGAAAAGGACCAACTCAACCAAAATCCAAGTCTCGACGCCACGTGCCACACACCAACATAACATCAAATTCATATCCTCAACCATCAAAATGTAAATTCAGTGAAATGATTAAACATCAATACCATACCTGATCATTTTTCCGAGAAGCAACACACGGGTATTACGTAAAGGAATCACATTCGTGGCTGAATTTCATGATACTTGATTAACCATAGCCAAAAAAAGTAGAAGTAGAACAAGAAGAAAATTGTAGGACCATCACGTTGTTTTGGCAATAATTTCAATTTAAGAAAGCAATTCAATTCTCATGAGAAAGTGGTACCATACAGCGATATCATCAACATGTCACACAACACTTAAGGGTTGTAGCATAGTGATATCTTTTTTACCTTTCAAAGTGGAAGGCTAAGGGTTCAAGTTAGGGGCATAGTGGGTGTGGGTGTGTACACTATTTGCCAAGACCAAAGATGAGAGGGAAAAGTAAAGTATGTTACACAAAGAATGTCCTAATAAATTACATTAAAAGTTAATATTGTGCCTTTACAGTAGTAAAAAAAATGGAGGATGCTTCAGATAGTAGTACATTACGTGACCGGCTGAGTTCTACCATAAGAGGTTCCACTCTGGTTTAAATCATTCCCATTTGACTGAAAGTGGGATAAGGCTGCCCAAATCAAACGTAATAAAAGAATTACCACAAATACTGTGCCTCCAAGAGTGCACACCACCTACATGCAACATTTATCACCATATATTAGTGCAACTGCCAGTTAGCTTTAAGCCTTTCAAAAAAAAAAAAAAAAAAAAAAACAAAAGAAGAGAGAGAAGAAGAAAGAAGATAAAAGGATCTGAGACAAGTCACTTTCCCCAAAGAAGCTGTGGAATGTGAGGGAACGAGGTGACGAATTTATTCTCTCTTTGTTTTTTGTTTGATTGGTATTCCACTTATGCGACCCGCATTTAGTTTGACCAATTTTCCTACTCTTATCTTTAAATGAGTCTGCGAGGGAGGGGAACTTGCAAGAGCTATTAGTAAACCCCTAATCCCAGGTGATACCATTCATTAGTTTTATAGGATTAATAATGTATTATTAATTAAAATAGAATAATACTAAATAATGCTAGATTTTTTTCTTTTTCTTTTTCTTTTTCAAAGCAAAAAGAAAAAAATAATGTTAGATTATTAGCTATACAAAAAAATAGCGTAATATAAATCTGGTCTCTTGTATCCTGCATTCTCTATTGTTCTCAAATTCATCATTTTCTTCGTATCAACCAATTAACTTCTACTGTACTAAATTATTTAGGCATCTGGGCAGCGGGCAATGGTAATTCATGACAAGGCCTTCATAACACACAACGTCTCATAAAAGATGGTTGTATGTAAAAATTATATATCTTAATCTATGAATAACTATATAATGGAGTCCTTAATGGTACTTGAGATGGCAATATCTCAACTTGTATTTAAGATGATAAAACAAGATCTACACTACTAACATATATGTACCAGCAAAATAATACCTCGAGAAGCGCTTTCACAATAGAAAGAGAGGCTAAAAGGAAAACCCCATCAACTGCAAAAGAAACCTGCATTCCCCATGTTGGGGAGAGAAGAGAGAGAGAGAGAGGGAGAGGGAGAGAGAGAACAATTAGCAACTAATTGGAAAATTAAGTGAGCAACAAGAAACAAATTATGGTTGTGTGTTTACTAGAAGCAGCAAAAAAAGAGAAAACACTTGTCCTAACATGCAGAATCACAGCATAAAAATTCATCCTAGACAAAGAATCATCATGAAAGCTGGTGTAATCTCAACAAAACTTCCCAATTCATTGCAGAATTAAAGTACAATCATGATTCCTCGTGGAATAGGACCTTCAGAAAAAAATGAAAAAGTTGCTATTACATCATTCTCCCTGAGTGGAAAGAAAACTAGACCTCAAGTTTCATGCTTGTACTACAGTTTGTGAGTCCACTGAAGAAAATAATAGAATAACTTAAAAGCCTTCAACTTCTTTTTGCGATCAACCTACTTCCTGAATTACAATTTTGATTCCTAGCATGGATCTAATGCAACAAATTGCTATTATGTCATAAGTGCTCCAGATGAACCTCTTCTTTCAGAGTAAAGGCTCCTCATTTGGTTCTTTGAGATGGAAAGAAAACAATAAATTCTTTAAAAAGACAAGAAAATACCTAAAACACAATAATAAGACATATTACAAACAAACAAAACATATGTAATATGTACGTCTGCACAGGCTCACCAAGTAATTGAGAATGTAGACGGTAGAGCCATCGGCCCAGCACACCACATTGCAATATAAAAGTTGTGAGGTTGTGGATTGGAAACAGAGAAGAGGACAGAAAGAGAAATAGATTTAGATAATGTTCCGAAAGAAGAAGACACTGTATATGAAAGAAGAAGAAAGATAAACTCGATATTCTTACAGAAAAAGAGAGAGAAGAGAAACAAGACACTCTTTATGAAGAGTAAAAAACAGTAAATTGAAAGATATAGAAAGAACACAATGTTCATGAAGAGGAAAACAGGATGTACTTCATGAAAAAAGAGAAAAATAAGAGGAACTCATTAATGTTTAGAAAGAGAGAAACTAAAATAAATAAGACAACTAGAAAAAAGGGGGAAATGGGACACTATTCAAGAAGAAGAAGAAGAAATTCATGAGTTTATTTATTAAAACCAACACAAATAATTTTTATAAATCAACCCCCAAAAATAAATAAACATACAAATACAAAACAGAAATTCAAAGCACTGCCTGAATTTAGTCTAGAAGTCGATCCATAAACGTTCAGTGAGAAAACTCCTCTGAAATTTTAGGTTGCATGAGGCAAAAGCTATTATGATGGCGAACAATTTTTAAATTGCTAATAGCTAAACTATCAGTTCCTTACATCAACATCCTGTCTAGAGAGTCATATATACATACTGCCACGAAGGGGGAAAAAAAAGAAAAGTAAAAACATTTGATGCTCTCTTGAGCTATGTTACAAGGACTCTTTAAGAGTATGTGAAGCATCCATGTCGAACACGATACTTAGACATGGGTGCGAGATATATATTTGAAACATCTGGTTGAACATGCACATAGAAAGCAAATCCAATAATTCAATTTTAATACATTATTGCTTCAAATGAGTGGAACAAATACATTGAATACTATGTTATACAAATATATATATATATATATATATGTATGTATGTATGTATATATAATTACAGTAAATGATATGACTATTTAGCAATATCCATGTGTTTTTTTGTTTGGAGTTTCATGCGTCTAACGCATAGACACCCGCACCCTATACACATAGGTTCATACCCGAGTCCAAGTAACATAGCTCTCGAGCTCAGTTACAGTTTAATAGTGAATATTCCATGGCAGAAGAAAAAAATGACTAATTTCTTCTTCTTGAAAAAATGACTAATAACAAAGTGGTTCTGCCTTTTACTCGGATTTTGAAAAGATGGTCCATTCCATCAGCTTTATATCAATGAAAGCAAGTCTACTCATTCAACACAAACCCACATTCATAAGGTTTGCATAATAACACATTTTGCACCCATTTGAGACCTTGGAACCCAAATTGACATTCCAGGTAGAAATACCACTATTTGTTTCCTTCATAGTTCATATACCATTTAATTTGAACTTCGTCCCAATTTCAAGAAACCCAAATCCACAAAAACAACCCCACAATGAAAGCAATATACTTAACTTCAACACAATTAGGAATCTAAAATTGTATCCTATACCATACAAAGCCGATCAACACCCTGTTATTCCAAACGAAAAATTAAACAACCAAGTTCAATTATGTGACTGCTCATACAGATACAAACAAACTAAATCACAAATACCCACAGACATCATAAAGATATAAGATTAGTTACCAGCTGAGGCGAAATGACGGAGGGTAAGATGGACCGAGAGGCTCTCTTGGCACGCTTGGAGACTTTCTTAAACATGCTTTGAAGGAATCTAAAGAGCAAGTCGAGACTGCTTTCGGTCTCGTCCTCATCGCTCTCGTCGTCGTCGCCCATCAAATCATCACCGTCAAACAAAACTCCATTAACCACCTCCTCTGCTTCTTCAACCATGCTCGGCTAAGAAAAAATGAAACCCCAATCACTTATGTGTTAAATCGCAATTTTCAATCTATTGATTTCATCAACAAATACCCCAATTGAATCTGGGCTTTTCAACATCGAAGTATAGAGTGAGAACTGAGAAGTGAAGTTACCTTGGCATGGCATGTGATAGGTCTAGGGTTTGCGTTGTGGGTGATTGCGTACTGGTGGTGATTTAAGGAGTAGGGTTTTGGAAATGGAGAGAGTGAAGAGCGAAGAAGGTTTGTTGATGAGAGAGTGATGAACGGAGTTACAGTCGCAGCAATTGCCATCTATCTAGAATTTGCTAAAATCTACGTGGGATTCTATATTACCACTAAATATGAAAAAGAAGTAGCTTCCGAAAATATATGTGTGTGTGTGTGTGTGACAAATAAAAGGAAAAAAGATGAAAAGATTCAATGGACTGTGATAGCAAAACAGAAGACTCGAGCACAGACACGTCAAATTTAAAAATTAAATACTTTACATGTCACTGAATAATGTCCGATAATTCTTTTTGGTTCGTAATTATGTCATATTTAAATTGCATCGCTATTTTTGATGTGTCATTTTTAAATTAAAAATTAATTTTTTAATTAAATATTTTGTCTCGTTACACGGATTGTGAGTTATGGTATCACTTTTTTTTACTTTAAAATTTATTGACGCATCACAATTATATCGCATTCATATCAACTCATATAATAAAATATTCATGACATGATACAAAATAAGAAATACAAATTACCGCCATTATGTCAACTCTCCATCACCACTCCACCGCGGTGTTGGCATCTGTTGTAGGGGATATCAACTGCCTCCAACTGTTTGAAACCATCAAATTCATGCGACTTGTCAAGTTCATGTGTTAGCCTTAGTTATGGCTAGCTCGTGTCTCATGCCATATTCGATCAGAAAGAAAGAAGAGCCGCGGAAAAAAGATAAGAATGATAGAACAATTTATTTTCCATCAGTAAAGAGAAAATGAGGAGAAAGATGGCTGAGTCTCTTTCTTTCCTTACAAATTTTAATCCTTTTAAATATACAAGTTTAAATTATAATATTATATTCCATAAATTATAATAATATAAACAGTGATGTGTATAATGGTAAAAAAATATATTAAAACTCCCTCTTCTTTCACTCCTAACAAACACGTGAATTATTTCTTCTCTAAGACGTTTCATCCATCAGTCATCTTCTTTTCATCTATATTTTATGGGTAAATGGCAATAAACCCCCCTGAACTTTCAACCAAAAGCACAAAACCCCCCTAAACTAAGTAATGCCCCCTGAACTATTTAAAAAGTACAATTTGAGGACAAAATCCAAATTCGCCGGTACCTGAGCTAACCGGGAGTGTTGAATTACAAAATTGCCCTTTAGTAATAACAAATAATATTGTGACATCATAAATACCTTATCACCATTATTTTTGGACAAAAATATCCCCATTGTGTATTGCCACATCAGTAATAATAGGGATATTTAAGTAATCTCATAATCCCAATCCCCTAATCTTCTCTCTACCAACCACCGTCTTTCCTTTGAACCAGTTGTGGCTACGCCGCCGCCGCCGCCACCACCACCAGCACAGATGCGGAGGTATCATTCCAACTATCCCCATGTCCACCCCCATAACGCCAGCGAGAATCACGGCCAACTCCTGATATTTTGTCTCGGACTCGACTTGGCAAATCAAACCATAATGTAGAGAGAGAAAGGGAGGGTTAAAGCTGAAGGTGAAAAGGGTGGCTTCGGCTGGTCGGCGGAGAGACGGCAAGGATTGGCCGGTTGTGGGGTAGAGGCAGATGCGGCGATGGACAGTGATGAGCTCTAGTGAGACAGACTTGGGACGATTCAAGGCGGCTCGCGGCACCGGCGAGGAACAGCTGGATGTTTCGACAGTGGGCGTCGGTGAGACAGATTTGGCGACTGTCGGAAAGTCGGTGCGACAGAGATGGCGACTGTTGGAGAGCCGGTGAGACAGAGTTGGGACGATTCGGCAGTGGGTGGCGGCGAGCTTGATGACAGGAGAGCAGCGGTGTGATGATCGGTGGCAGGGATTGACGATGGCAGAGATGAAAGCGAAGAGCTGTGGTGGTTGACGATGGCAGAGATGAAAGTGGAGAGCTGTGGTGGTTGACGATGGTTAAGAAGACAAGAAGACAGCTGTGATGTCTGGAGGCGGCGAGACTGAGTTCGGCCGTTGGACTTGCAGCGCGGTTGATGGGGCTCGCGGTCGGTCAGTGGTGCAGCAACGGTAAGCCCAAGGTTGAGACTGAATTCGGTGAACTCAGGTTCTGTTGTTGAGTATGACTTCCATCTGAGATGGATGGCGGCGGCGATCTCGGCGGAGACTTGATTGGTGAGATCGGTGATGGCAGAAGCGGCAGGTGAGATTTCGATGGTGATGGCAGAGATCGGCTTTGGTGTCAAATGGGTGTGAACATGGGTGTGGCGGAGGAGATAACAGGGAACTTCATCCATGTTGAGGAAGACGACACTAACACCGGCGAGCTTAAGCACGCACTTGACCGGTCGTTGTTGATGGCAACGGCGACTTTTGAAGAAAATTTGGAATTTTTATTTATTTATTTTCATAATAGTAATAAGGGTAAGTCAGTCATTTTGAAATTATATATTGGGTCAGGTGATGAATAGGCGCCGGAATAGTGTCACCTGGAGTTTTTTTTAGAAAAGAAAATAGTTTAGGAGGTTTAGTGTAAAAATAGAAGTTTGGAGGGGTTTCTTGGGAGAGAGAGTAAAGTTCAGGGGGGTTTATTGCCATTTACCCAAGTTAAAATTCTATTTTATTTATTTATTATTATTATTTCTAACTTTACCAATTTAATCTTAACATCAAAATTTATACAAAATAAACATCAAATTTTTTTATGATCCACTCTGAACAGATTTACTACCAATGTAATAAAAATATATTAAAATTCTGTAATTTAATAAGTTATGCTGTATTATTTATTTGATGTATTTTTTAAAAATTGGTACAAGTTACAAGGTCGCATGGGTAGATGCAAAATGATCAATTTGGTTATTTTATTATTTAGGAAAGAAATTACAGTATATGCTTTAATTTCAAATCAATATGTGGCTATGTCAGTTTTTTTTGATAGCTGTTTCCAAGCTTTTAAATAAAAATAAAAATAAAAATAAAAATAAATTAAAAGGGTAAGAAAAGGCCAATAAAGTACTGCACTGTGTGTATATATGGAAACATTTTCCATATTAGATTTATATGGAAATATTTTTCTAAAGTATTTTATAGGACTTATTTTTCTTCAAAATTTAAAGCATGGGTAATTTTTTAAAAAGGCTTATTCTATCCATTATCAAAATTCAAAATTTGAAATCAATACAGTACTTCTTGTGGATCCCATTCACAATTTTACTGTTACTTGCCAGCCATAATTGAACCACCATATATATATATAGTTGGGGCTATGTTTAGGGAAAATCATTTCAGCCTCCCCAATCGCCTCCATCTCCGATTCTCGTTCTCAACTCTCTCTGCAACTGCAATCAGAAGTTCAAAACCATATATTTGAGTTTATCTATCTCTCTGCAACAGTCAAAAGTTCAAAACCTATTACCCATATCAAAACCCATATCGGCATATAACTTCAGATTGTTCAAAAAATCAAAACCCATATCTTTTAGTTTCCATCCCCCGCTGTTCCAGTTCGGGTTCGCCGTACCCAAGCTTCAGCTGCTGTCTCTCAACTCTCAGGCTTGCTCCCCCCCCTCTCTCTGCAACTGCTAACTTGTATGTATGGTTTTCTTTTAATTTTTTTCTAAATCAACCAATCAAGCTCTGTAATTCTGGTTTTGCAAACTAAATCCTATTTGGTGAAATTTTTTATCATCTTTTTTTATATATTTTATTTTTATTTTTATGATATTTAGTTATAAGTATTTGGGAAGATAATGACTGAAACAGGATCTCCCTTTGTAGGATTTGAAAGACTAATCGGTAAATTTGGGTTGAACTTGAGTTTTGAACGAGCTGAAGGCCCTTATAGTGGATTATAATTTTTACAATTACAGCATCCTACGGTCCTACAATCTTTTAGAATGCTTCCATCACTTCAGACTCCAAGTATAAAGCACAACAAATTGGATCAATTGATATTCAAGGTAAGTCATTTCTCAATTATTTAATATATATATATATATATATATATTTATTTATTTATTTCAGATTTTTTCATGCTAATAATAAATTGGATGTTAACCACATAAATCACAAATCTGTCAATTAATATGGTAGCCAATTTTATATGAAACAAAGTACAATATAAAGTAACAAAATTTGTTAATATATAAATAACAAATTACTTGATATGGGGTAAAGCTCTAAAGTGAAAATTAAAATAATTACAAAAAGCATGCTTTTGAGTGAATTCCATAGTGTTGGAAGGGGCTTGCCATGAACTACCTCACACTCTGCTTCC